>VUQR01017096.1:0-30846 GCA_015108515.1 Hemichromis elongatus
GGTGGGGGCTGTGTGGCGTGTTGGGGGAAGTAACTAGTTCTCTTCCATCATGCCTTGGGACATGTGCTAATGTTAAATGTTCTTGTTTTATTGCTATGGTTACATTACCTTATTTTAAACTGTTCCTTTCATTGTTGTATTGTACTGCGGTTCGGAGACACTGACGGTTGTTGTTTGTGGAGGGAGTGCAGTACCATGGGTGAGTTTGGTTGTGTTGTTATTGACCTTTGAAGCACAGTGTAGTGCAAAGGTGTGTTTTTAATAAAGAGCTCCCTCTACCAGTGTGGGGGTTGAATTGCACGCTCAATCTTTGTGTGGTCTTTTCTGTGAAGATTCCTCTGGTTGCCACAATATGTAAAAAAAAAAAAAAACTAAAACAATTTTCATTTTTTTTGTAGTTTATTGCACTTTTTTGCTGTTTAGGTAGTTACTATGGACTGAATGATTACATATTATTAAAATTTGGGCTCTAACGGATGTATTGATGTATAACAACTTGAAAATCTCCCAAAAATGGCACTACAGCAGGTAAAATATAAAGATAAGCTCTGGCGGACTTGGTTCTATGGTAGGTCTTAAAGGGTTAATAAAACTCAATACCACAAGTATAATGTATAATAATGTATTGTATACTTTACTGATCCCCGTGGGAAAATTACTCTCTCTGCATTTAACCCATTCACTCGGTGGAGCAGTGGGCAGTTACCAATCAGGTACCCGGGGAGCAGCATCTAGGGGGGTAGTTACCTTGCTCAGGGGTGCCTCAGGGTTAGCCGTTCAGTGGATTTGACCCCCTGACCTTCCGATCATGGGGCAACCATGCTACCTACTTCCGTCTCCAGACGGAAACCAGAATGGAAGCATACCTTCTGTCCCTACTTACACATTTTAGCATATTTACACTTTTTCAACCCAGATCAGAAGAAAGTGCCAAAGAACAGAGACCGCACACAGTAAGGTGATGATATTCTCCCAAAAATTGGAGACACAAGAGGCTAAGCGTGTGCCCGTCCTCATGCAGATATCTGTTTGTAGAGTTTCATCAGGGTTGACTTTTTTTGGATCCTGGGAATTGCAGTTTTTGGTTCTTGAGTTGTGCCTTTATTTTTCAGCCCTGAGGTTTTCTATATGTTTTTCTATATTTTCTATATGAATAATAGATCACAGGACCACTTGCCAAAGGGGTTGCTCCTGATGATAAACCCACTGTTGTTCTCAGCCCTTGTCAGCTCTGTGCTTTATGAAGGCTTCATAAAACCTTTGAACTCATTGTTTTGGTTTTAGAACCCACAACTTTACCTTGTTTGATTCACTCTCCCTGCTTTCATGTGTTGCCCGAGATGGCTATTCTGAGTGAAAGGCTATAGCGTGGGCTGCACATGCAGTTTGATTAGGTTGCAGATGTTGCACTCCTGCACTTGTGCCAACAAGTTTTTGCTTAGTTAGTTTAGTTTTTCTAAAGCATCAATATGCTCTGTAGTAGATGGGAATGCATTTGCTTCTTTGATTTGTAGAGTGATGTGAGATTTTCTTCTATTCAGTCAGATAAATAGAAAACAGAACTGTTTTATATAACCCCCCTTTTCTTTTTCCAGAGTTGTTTCAAACAGAGATGCAAGAGAAGCTCGGGTACTTGGTAAAATGGGTGGAAAAGCCCTCCCTGTGCAGGCTCCTTTAGTTTCAGTTATTATATTTTAATGAGAAGAATCCTACATGAAACACTGCCTTTGTCACATATTACCGACTAATGGGAGCAACACAACAGTGGCTTATTGATGTGTGCACCGCAAATTAGGAATTCCAGGAATATTTTCAATATTGTATGATGAAAACTTGTTTCCCCTCAATCTCTCTGTCAGTTGCAAATATATACGAGCGCCTTTCCGTTTTTCAAGTTATCTCCTAGTGAATTTTCTCATTGAGGCAGCAAAGGTGCTCTGCTTCATCAGTTAATCCGTGCAAATGAATATAAAGTGTACACAGCGGGATGTTGGTCTTTGAGATAGCAGCGTTGTACACTGTAGCATCCTCTGCAGTGTTTCCTGACTCACATTAAGCATTCTGGATTGATTTGCACATGAGAGCAACTGGGTCTTAAAGGTGAGGAGACTGTTGGCTTGTTTGGCAGTAATTCATCCATTTTTCTTTCATTTCTGGCCATGAGTGAATAAAACGAACGTCAAGATTGTGTAAATAAAACACAAATCAACAAAACTAAGTAAAAAAAATGGGTAACTAAAATCTCTTGTCAATTATCTTGTTAATGTCATTTTAAATCATAAAGATAATACAAACCTGCTTTTGTTTAGTAATCAATAGAGTACATTACTGAGAAATTTCACTCAAAACCACAAATGTGCAAACCTAATAATTATGTCAGATGGAAAGCTTAGGGCAGGATGTCAAACTTATTTTACATCATGGGCCAGATACAGCCTGCTTTGACCTTAAGTTGGCCGGACCAGTGACCGGACCAAAACCCCTTCTGTCAGTGTAAAGTTTAATTACGTTTAATTCTTGCTATATCTTAATATAAGGAAACGAAGTGCACTTTTAACAATAAGTGTCATTTTTTTATGGCGCAATAAAGAAATCCTGCTGTGCTAAATTGAAGACCAAGTCTATTCTCTCCTTCATGTTTTCCAACACTGTCCAATGTGGGCGGGATTGGAGTCTTTGTCTGGCTGAGTGTCACCCCTGAGGCTTATTTTTGATACCTCTGGTTCAGGGGATCAAGAAAAACATCACGTGTTATCCTCTGGGGACCATGAATGCCAGTCCACCCTATAGTCTGGACTTTCAGTCTGGGCCAAAGAAACCAGATTATATTGCTAATCTAAATGGAGGAAGGGCACCTTTGTCCTCTTTTTTTTCTCCTTTTGGCCCTTTGCTGCTCTTCTCCCTCCTAAAGCCTCCAAATGGATTCTATTTTCTGCCTAATTGGGCAGCTGGTTAGGCCTGCAAGAGACTGGTGATAATATGAAACTGCTGCTGCTTTTCATTTGGTTTGAGCAAACCCCCTATTATCCCCTTCTCAACAAACATACATAGACAATTTTTTAATGACAGTCAGGTCTCTGTTGTGTCTTTCTGAGGCTTCAAAAGTTTTTTTTCCCCTCTTTAGTTGTTTTTTATTTTTTATTTTATCATTACTTCATACATTAACCATGCCGTTTGCATCTACTTGTTTTTTTACTTAAAACACTTATGGGTTATTTTTTCAACATCTTTGTTACATCCATTTTTGCTCAAAGCTTTTAAATAATGTCAGATAATTGTAATAAATAATAGTAAATCTTATTAATAACAGCATATTGGAACACATAAGAATGAGACTGACTATTTCTATAAATTCTATGTTTGCATAGACCACAGTGATGGAGGTTCTGGGTCTGAAATGTGAAAAAGGTGCAGAAATGCCTTAAACCTCTTTTTAAAATGTTTATTGGAAAAGCAGACTTAAAACAGTCTTTGGCTCCCTTGATGTACGACCTTAGTAAACGTTGTCTTAGTTGGGTTTATGACCTCAAGTACTAGTGTTAAGTTATAGAGTATATAATGATAGCGTGTTCATTTTGTCAGATCCACCTGTCCCTAGCCCCTCACATGTGGATTTAGTGCACCGAGACCACCAAGTCCAGAGTGTTCAGCTCAAGGCTTCACTTTGAGACTTGTCCTACGAGTGATCTCAGGGTGGCTATGTCTATCTTTCAGACCTTAAGTGTGAGCCGCTTACACTGCCTCCAAAAAACAGTTGTATTCATGATGTCAGACATTGAATGAAAGTCCTAATTAGCCATATTTTCTCTGTGCCCTGTAGTTGCATATTGTTAAAACTGGAAATTGAGCAACAGGGCTTTCTCTGTGGGTTTCATGTGGTGCTGGAAGATATAAGATGGAGAAATACATCAATTATCATTCACACTTTCTGCAATTCTTAGCTGTGCTCACAGCTACTCCCATTTAAACCTGCTTTTTGGAATACCCTCAGGCTAAAGATCCAGTTAAATGTCAAGCAAAGAAATAGCTGCAATTATCCGTTCACAGACTTTGCATTTCAGATCTTTCTTTCTGAAGGGTTTTCATAGTATACAAGGGCTCGTTTTCACAGGAAGATGTTGGGCTGTCTGCCATGCTGGATAAACTGCAGAAATGGTTCTGTCACTGTGTGCACTTTGATTGTTCCAGGTGATTTATGTCGTAATAAACTTTGAATCATACATTGTTGTGGATATGTGCACTTATGGGGACCACAGACCAGCTTTCAGTCACTGAGGTGTCTGTTAAAGGGGATGCTAATGAATAAATGGACGCACACAGCAGCCCTTTGACATACAAATGCGCTGGACATAATATAGTGCACAGCAAGATTCACTATACAAGCATAGTGAAAGTTGTTTAACAGTGACCATGCTCGGAGACATAGTGAGTAATCTAGAATGTGAAATAGAGAGGCTAAACAGCTTTGAGAAAATATTTAACAATCTCTAGTGTTCACACTTTCTGTAGACAAACTGCTCTTGATTTGAACATTAGATAAATAAGTAACACAGTTTATTTATGTGAATTAAACACAACCTTAAAAAGTACACAGGATAATGACAGCAAACTTGAAAAAAAAATGCAAATATTTTTGTGTACTAATAATTATTTCTAAAAATTAGCATCTGTCCAGAGAAAAATTTGAGTATGTTCCCAGAACAAGCTTTAAGTGCATATAGTTCCCAAAAATTGAGAATTCCAGGCATAAACAGCGAACTTTCTCTACCTGCACCAGTAAGAGTATGCAAAGATGTGAAGTTATAGTTGTGTTAAGAATGGTGAATAATGAACACAAGGCAGAAGCTCAAAGCAGTGAGTTTAGGTAGCTGAGTTAATTTTGTGGGTATATTCAGCACACTGAATGAGTGAACTGAAATGAATTTTAGTGCTAACAAAAAAATGTCTTTCTTATGCTTTTGCAACCCAATGCTTTTTCTTTCCTTTTTGTGTTGACCCGCTGAGGGTGTGTTTTTATCAAACATATTATTATGTTTTCTCAGATATTCTTTTACGCCATTCAAATACTGACAATAGGACTGCATCCGTCACAGTTAAGCTTTCAAGAAAAGCCCAAACCCATCAACTGTCTTCCACAAGGTCTATCTGAATCATCATTAAAGGCCACCGATTTTATTGGAGATATCAAACCACCGGTGCTCAAACATTAGGGATACAATTTAGATGGTGCCAAGATTTTTGTTGGAGATAATGAGAGAGATTTGTGACCTGTCAAGGGAAAGGAGCTACAAGCTCTGTGCAAAGGCTAATGCGTTGCCATAAATAAGTATGCCAATGAGACGCTGTAAAGTGGATTAAGCTTGATGTGGTCACACAGCCATATGTAAGGAGCCATGTGATGGTTGAGAAACTACACAGATTCTATCATCTTATCTTTGCTAATGCAAATGTTGTGGTTCAGACTCTATACGTGACAATACAGTTGGTGAAAAAGTTTGAGAATGTCTCTGTTTCTGCAAAAAATATGACCTAAAACCTAATTAGACTTTCACACCAGTCCTATGAGGAGAAAACTTCAAGCCAATTAAGCATGTGAAACTAAAATGTTGCATGTGGTTTTTCATTACAGAAGATTATCTCATATTTCACAGTTTGAAAGTGGAGTGGGAGAGAAAGTAGGGCCTGCAATCATCTCGCATGATATGGGTTACATGCTCAGCCCAGTTAGTTATATTAGTTCCCTGCTTCTAATATTTATGAGGTTATTGAGTAAGAAAAGCTGGGCTACGATGCTTAATGGTGCTTTGGGCACACCCAAAACATCCCAAACACTAACTTGACAGAAAAGCAGTTTAATGTCGTAACTACACAAGTCACTTGTTTGCTTCACTCATTTTCTGCTACGCTAGATCTTTCCTCTATTTGTCCAATTCGCTCTTCATGTTTAGCAGTTTGGTCTCTAATAACTGTGACTGCTTGTTCCAGTCTTTTGGTGACATCTTTGTGTGGTTGTGTCCATCTTGTTTCTCTTTATGTAGCTTTTCTAATTCTTCCAGTAGAATTGGGTCTGGCTGATCTTGGCTTGTGCTAGCAGTGTTTAAGCTAGCTGGGCTAGGTGGCTTCTGTTTATCTCCCGTTTCCTTCCAAATATCTTTGTTCAACGTTCTTTGTTTTTTGTTCGTAGTCATTTTATATAAGTTGACTGTTCACCTGACTATTTAACTGCCTGCTGACTTCAGTTGTCATTTGTTTCGTGTGTTGTGTGGCGGAGCCTCATTGTTTTGCTGCGTAATCTGACATGGCGTGTCCTGCTTCACTCATTTTCTAACATGTATAATGTGTTAGAATCATTAAGTACTTGAACTTTTACAATACATTTGTTTTGTAATATCAAGAAAAAGACACATGAAAACTAATTTGGTTAATAACATCTATTAGCAAAAGTAGTAACAGTGAGCAGGTACTAGAATGGTCCTGAAACTAGCTCATCTAATGCAGACTAGTTGTCGTTGTTGTTGTTGTGCGATTAATTACACTTTTGTTTTCCCATCAGCTGTCAAAATATCTGCTGTAAATTAAAAGACCTGTACAACGTCAAAGCAGCTTTAAAGTGTCTTGAATAAAGAAGTCATCATGCCCCAGTTTTGTCAGCTGAGTCTCCATCATCCACTTTGATCAGTGCACACACACGATTAGACCATGCTGTATTGGGGCAGTGCTTCTCTGAACTTGCAAAAACAAAGTTGGTGGAAACTTAAATGTGCTTCAGTAGGTCAGATGTGAAGTGCTGAGATAGCAGGTCTTCAGTCCATTAGTGGCCTTGTCTTCCTTCATCTTGTCATCCACCACTGTCATTCACCAGATTTACGTCTTTTCTTTGATATGGCTGCTCTCCACACAACAAGCTGCTTAAACATAACATTGACCAAGTAGTTTTTATTGAGGATGCAATGCATTAAATTCATAGTTTTTGTAAGCAAATTATCTCACTAGTCAGTGGCTGCGCTGTAGATAAAATGACTGTCATTAACAAAGTGAAGGAGAGAAAGTAATAGTATGATATTTACCACCATTTATATATTTTAGAGAGAGTAGAGAGCCAAGATATGAATTAAAACATGCTATTTTAAAACAACCATGTAGTTTTAGTTGCTGAAGTATTATTTGTTCTGATTTACTTTTATAACTTTAACCCTGTATAGACCAGTCTATTGCTATTGCTGAGATATTCGCCATGAAATATTTTGGAAAGGCTAACAGAGCTTCAGCTGCTGGTTTGCTCTTAATGGCTGTCAAAAGTGCCATATTTTTTTTTATGTTTGCTATGTAGTCTAGACTGTACGGTAGCATCCATGCTGACAAAAGTTCAGTGGTGTAAAGCAAATGTCGTCTCAATGTAAAAAAAAAAAAATTCTGTCATTATCTGCTCCCTCCTTTGTCTGTCAAACCACCTTTGAGGCCGACATGAACAAAATGTAGAAAGATTTCCTGTAGCTGCAAGTCAGTCTGCTAATCACAGACCTAGAGCTAGTAAGCCAAGTTATATAAATAAAAAGTTATATTAATGATAACCAACAATGTAGAGTACTCTGCAAAATGTTTTCATTTCTTTATTTTTTGTCCCAAAGGAGTCCAAATTGTTTAAAGTGGTCGTGAACAGCAGTTCTCCAGGCTTTCTGAAGGTCTTTCAAACTTAAGCCATTTAACATTGATCTATGGATTATTTAAGCACCTCCCAACACCCAACCACTCAAAGGATGAATCAGTGTTGTGTCTACACGTGACAGACAACTTTGCAAAGAACCAGTTTTAATTGATAACTGTGGTCTTTTGTTACTAGCAGCAACTTGCAACAATACAATTTGTTTCCATTTCTACAATCATCAAAACAGAACAGAACAAAAGGCAGCCAACATCCAAAGTAGCTTTAAATGTCCCCCAAGAATCAAAATCAGAATAAATTAATTTTGGTTACATTGCTCCAGTACAAACAGTAACAAAGACAGACACAAAGTAAGAAATAACACAATATATACATGCATATAAATATATATACATATAAGTCACTTATTAATAAATAGCTAAATAAAAAGAAGAAAATGTGCCAAAAGGGTGTAGCTATTGCAGTAAACAGTGTGTTAAGCGGATAGGTTGTACAGAGAGATGTCCACAGGCAGGAATGACTTCCTGTGTCGTTCAGTGGTGCTTGTTGGTAATATCAGTCTCACATTGAATGTGCTCCTGCATGTCATGGAGTGGGTGGGAGGTATTATCCAACAATGTCTTTATTTTGGACAACATCCGCCTCTCCAACACCTTAAGGGAGTCCAGCTCCATCTGAAGCCTGGAGAACTCTTCCTGAAGACTAGTTAAAGAAATAAATGTGTACGAGACTTTAGACTGTGTTGAAGAATAAAGGCGCGCATACCAAATATTGACTTTCAGTCTTGTTAAAATTATTCAAACTCTGTTTTTGAATGTTTGCATGTTTTTGTTTCATGCATGTTTTTCCATGTGGCAATGACAAACTAAACCGATTTCCAGTTTTCCTTGAAAAACATAAAGAATACATGGAAATGTGAGGTGACTCAAGACTTTTCTGCAGTATTGCAGCGTTGGGTGTTTCTCCTTAGGGTTTCTCCATTTTTAAGGTTCTTCTCAGTGTTCATTATCATTTTATCATACTCCATCACAGCTTTTATCCATAAAAGCAGTGATTTCCATTATGGACACATTCAGTATTATGTGGGTTTGAAAGGGACGCGGTTCATTATTGAACCACAGTTTGAGCATTTTTGTCTTTTAACGCAATTTGTTGATTTGCTTGGTAGTGGGGGGCTATGCTGAAGTTCATTTGGTGGATTTTTAAATCAGTTTCTGTTTTCATCTATTTGAATCAAAGCTGTATTTTTTGTGTTAGGCCGCTTTAAAATTGAATTTCCAAAAGCTGTTTTGCTCTCTCTTTTGTCTCCGTGCAGTCGTTTTCTGCTGTGAAAATGGAAGCCGACTCCCCCTCTTTCTTGTAATAGGCTCATCTTTTCTTTTCTTTCTGCTCCCTCTATCTCTCGTGAGTCTGAATAAAGCAGCTAATGGTGCATAGAAATGGTGACTGCACAGCTCCGTCTATAGACACTTTCTGTTATGTGCTGCAATATGTAAGTGAAAATACACATTTACAAGGATCACAGGAACTCTTACAAAGCTGTTTTCTTGTTTCTGATTCATTTATTGTACAGCACAGTCAGAGCTTGATGACCAATATGTGAAGTGCAGAATAGCTGTTGCATAACAGCAGGTTGTTGGTGTGTTTGGCATTTTACCCTTAAACAAGTATGTTTAAGAATATAGATATTAGGTTACATATTATAGTATTGTAACTGACAATATCATTGGGGGATTTAGTTATGGATGGAGGTCCTATATGGTATATCGAACTTTTGAAAATCAGGACATGCTACTCTAACTTATCTTTGTGTTGATATCGATGACGACCATGGTGATGTGTCTGCATGTTTTCAGGTATATATCCGCATCCTGGACAATGAATGGAATGTGTACAGGCGTTACACCGAGTTCAGGGAGCTCCACAATCATCTGAGATCACAGTTTCCTCAGGTGGACGCCTTCAACTTCCCACCCAAGAAAGCCATAGGGAACAAGGTGAGCTTTCTTTGTCTCACTGTCAGCCACCTCAACCCTCGCTCTGTCTCTCACTTACCCACTTTAGCATAATAATAAAGTGTCCCTGCTGAGCTGTTTGGTAGCTGGAATGTCCAGTTTCACTTTGTTAATAAGTCGGGCCAAACACCACCTCTGTTGTTCAAATCAGTCCAAAACTTTTTCATTAATCCTGCAAACAGACACACAAATAATACCAAGCAACAAGCTTTCTGAGCGTGGTAAACCAAGAAATCAATTACAGCAGAGCCGCAGAAGAATGTGCACGACGCTGTACATACTCCCAACACAACCTGTTACAGAAACATGCTAAAAATACAGCAGAGCCACAGAGGAACGTGCAACAAATGAATCGCAACCACAAACCAGAACAGAACTAAAAAAATGTCCATCAATATGAATATTCAAAATTTGTGTACTGGCCTGAGCAAATGTGTAAACATAACACAAAGATTAGAAGCATGAGATTTTTCCGAAATGAAGAAAAAAATAAAACCTGTAAAAATAATAACAGCTGTTTATCATAAACAATTAAAATAAAACGGAGATGCATATTTACTATAAAACCTATACAGTATGATGTGGATGGGCTGCTGTTCTTGGACTCTTAAATGTATTTTTTGTTTTAGAGAAAGTTTCTTGGAGTTTCCATCCAAATAAAATCCCAAACAAATTCAATTTGATTGTAGGAAGCGCTCCTACTGAAATATATTTCAAAGCAGATATTGTGCATTGAACACATAAAAGAGGTCTTTCCTTGCATAATGTTCATAAATTTTTATATCAGACTGTAAAAACTGATTGCAGCCTTTTAAGATGGTAAGCTCTGTAGAGGGAAAAAGGCAACCTTAACAACCACATCAGTTTATCACGCTTCCTTCACCCGTTTCAGCTGCTCGCCTGGGTTCTCAAAGCTTGTGTTCCTCTCTGGTTGGAGAGCCCCCACCTTTCTCCTCATCTCACCATTCCCTTGCTCCTTTTCATCCTGTTTTCCACCGCCTCCCTACAACCTTTGGGGGATAATTTGGCTCTGACCCCATTTCTGTGGCTGGTTGGATTTAGTGCTGCCACAGCCAAAACGATGCAGTGTGACTTCCCACCTTCAAAGATGCTACACATTCATAGGTAGAAAGCAGACCGAACGCTGTGTTTGGAGGCAATGCATATGTGAGAAGAAGTAGGAGGCCATCAGTGTGAGTGTCTGTCTCACATTATGATGTGGTATCATGTGGAAGTGCACGTGTCGATCAAAGGCCTTGACAGTTGGTGTCATCGTGTTCTGGAAAGCTCTTTGAAAGCCCATTACACTACAGTCTGTGTGAATTATTGGTTTTTACCATCTTCTGAAAGTCGCCCATCATGACAGAAAAAGTAGTCCAGGCTTTGTTACACTCTGAGTTTTAAAGCAGGGACGCCACTTTCTGAGAGAAACGCATGCCTCCAAAAAAGTTTGGACGGTAGATGTCAAGAAAAACCCAATGCAAAGTTTTGCATATTGTTTATTATCTCTATTGAACTGAAAGCAGCACATGAGTAGAAATGGATTTGTTTCGCTTTCACCAACTGTGAATTGATATAGAAAAGAATTAGTGATTTCACCCACTACACAACTCCAATGCATGGATTTTTCACCCTGTTTTGTTATTTTGAATTTGACACCAGCAGCCAAATTTAGAACAGATCTTTCTCACTCTGTTGCCACACTAATGTTAAAATACTTGTAGAAAATGTGAAATTATAGTCATTCAGGCTAAAGAGGAAATGGCTCATTCAGTTTGTATCGGCACAGAAACACCAGCATCAGTGATGGAGGATGTTACTGGCAGTAACTCGCACACGTGTGAAGACTTTATGAACACTGAAGTTTCTATAGCAACGTATATTGCAGAAATTCCAAACCTCGGTCTGCGTGTTTGCAGTGAAAGAGTGCAGGTGCTAAACTGGCCTGGCTGCAGTCTAGACCTCCTACCATTTAAAGGATGTGCATAATGAAGCAAAACAACAAATGCAAGACGACTTCATTCCCATATTACCACGATACCAGTGTTTTTCTTCCATTGTTGATTTAAAAAGAGCATTCATTTGGTTAAAAATCCCATTTCTGACTTTCAGCATTTGCTATGTTGCCATTGGATTATTTTCAATCAGATATGCAGTTTAAATGATTTGCATATATAGCATTCAATAGCTGAGAATCTTTGACCATTTGCTTGCATTAAATGTAGTTGCATTTTGTTTGAGCTCTGTTATGTCTGTAAATTTGATTTGATTTCACCATTTCTGCTAAAATCTGGCGTTCTACGCACAAAGGTTGGGAACAAAAACGGAGTTTAAGGTCTTTGTTTTTGATTAAAATCGAGCGCAGCAGCAGGTGGAGGGATGCGTCGCTTCAAAATGTGATAAATATCAAGTGGTTGTTAGTGTTTGTGTCTCTGTGTGGAAACAAAGCAGAGATTTCTCTCAATAAAGAGAAGCTGTACTGCAACAAAATGTGTGCGTGTGCCTGTGTGCCTGCGTATGTGTAAGTAGTTTGTATATGGTATTTTGATGTGTATTTTTGTGTATTTGTTCCCTTGTACCTGGTTGTATTAGTAAGCAGCAGGCCTGCCGTGTTGAGTTTCCCTGTTATTTCAGTCCACTGAGCGTTTGTTTCTGGCTCCCTGGGAGTACTTTGTAGTTTTTGTATCAGTGATGACCTCAGTTGAAGTACAGAGCAGTGCTGCTTTTGAAAACAGGAATGGAGTACATCAGACTCACACTCTGGATCGAATAGGTCCAAATTGAAATAAGAAAATATTCTGTAAGCTGAAAAAAAGATGTTTACCATCTGGATGCATTTTGTTGTAGTTGAAGTTAAATATATCATAAAATGTATCGTATATTGAACAGAGATTGGTGTGACTGTACAGTCATGTGCTTGCTTAGCTGTAGGACAGTTTTCTACTCCATTGTTCTAAACTGGGGGGTCATTTACTATAACAAGTCATGTCCTTTATGTCTAACCCCCTAATAGCTACATCTGTAGCACTAAACAACATTTAAACCTTATTAATTTTATGGTTTATAAAAAAAAAAATAGAAAATGATCTTAATGTGTGTATATATAAAATGTATTGGTATCCAACTAGCTAGCAAAACATTGGGCTTAATCTCCTAATATGGACTGGGGTGAAGTAGTTGTCTGTCCTGTGGTCAGACCTATAAAAATATTACATTTATTTCAGGAAGGCGAGAATATGTAGTTTTACTTTATTAAAACAGTTGTTCTCCCAAAACAATTGGCTATGGAGGGATTAAATGCCATAAGCCACATGCATAGTAGAAAAAACCTGAACTTCATTCCCATAGTGAGGAGATCCTTGGTCCTTTATGCTGATGGGGGGCATATTGGCCTTTATAGTTCATGCTTAGAACTTTAATCCTCTAATGAAACATTTCTATTCTGATGGGAATGATATATTCTAGCATAACAGTGCTCCTGTCTGTAGGGCACTGAATAGACCACTTTGCATTTAGCAGACAGATGCTTTGCCCTCCAGACAAGCCCCAGTGTCCTGAAGAATCAATGCCAAGGTGTATTAAAGCTGTTTTGGATGCGCGTGGATGCACCTTACTCTGAGACACCTTGTTGTAGTTTTTACTTTAATTCTAATCCTGTCTGTTTACAATGCCGGGACTTGATTGAAACGCGCATTCACAAACGCTGCCAGTCCATCTGTTTTTGCTGTTGTCTATTGTGCTTCTAGTCGCATTCAAGGGTTCCACCATCACAGACACACTGACTTTGATACATACACACAGAGAGCCTCACAACATTATATCCAGCTAATGATGGAGAAATGTTAATGTTAGGAATAGGGTACTTGGTGTGTTGCAAGGGAGAGAGAGAGGGAGAAAGACCTTCAAAAGCTCTTTATCTGCACCGTGAATATGCGCTCTGCTGTGGTTCGCTCTGTTAGGGATGAAACACAGCAGTTGTCAGTGAATATCAGGTAGCAGAGGAAATGGGTGAATACACACCCCTTACTAACTGTATTACATGGCTCGTACTCTCTGTTTCATGCCTGTTAACAGGAGCACACATAAATGCACACGCATGATTGACAGTTCAGAGAGACACCTTTCTGGAGTTGTTAAAGAACATCAGCTGTGCTATGGATTTATGTTTGCTGGGAAACTTGTGAAAGAGTTTTTGACACATACTTCGATCATGTAACCACTAACCTGCACGCGCATGTGTGTGCCTGACTTTTTGGGCAATTAAACCAGCACCCTGATTGGACTGTTTATGTAACATTCGTCAGCCTGTACCTCACATCAACCATGTGGGGCTTTTTAGGCACTTTTACAAGTTTCTAAGGGTTTTTATTTCTCATTTAAATTTGATCCACTGGCTTTTTCCGCTCCAATGTCATTCTGCCTATGGGTCATTACTCTCTGACATAATCACTTCAAAGATTCACTATACAGTAAATAACAGAAGGTCACTTGATGAATGTCTCTTTCTTCACTCAATTATTTACTCTAAAGGTTTTACATGAAAGTCTGATTCTGTACCTTTGCATTTTTGTTCTAACAAGGTCCCAAAGAAACGCAGGATTGATGAGGCCAAAAATAATCAAAGTAAAGACTGTAATTAAGTGCTGGAGCCTTGTTACATTTAAGTTGCATAACTCCAAACTCAAGTTCTGTTAAAGTAGGTAAACCTGCATTTCTCTTGCAAGGTTTTTTTTGGTGTCTTCAAGAGATAATTGATTATGGCGAGAATTAATCAGAGATTTTATTATTGTTCATGGCATCTTCATCTTTAGGGACAACACCCAAAGTCAGCGGTAGTTTGGACCTGATCAGTTTGTTATCATTTCTGCATCTGTGATCTGTGTCTCTTACGTCCTGATGTTGTGCTAATGAGGACACCCCCCCAACACACACACACACACACTTTTGCATCTGCATATGCTTTAGGCGAGACTGTCCAGCTGTTAACTAAGTAAAACAGAAGATGCATGCCCTCTGCTTATGACAGCCCGTAAACAGCTGATTTGTCAGGGGCCAGCCCACGCTTACAGGCTAAGTATTCCCTGTTCATGTCTGTCAACTCCCTCCTCCCTCCTGCTAACGTTGAGGCACAGATGAGGCAGAGTGATGACATCAAAGAGACATCGTTGTCAGACCCCCAAATCCAGCAACCTTTTTTTATTTGTTTTTTTTTTCAGAACTTAAACAGAGTCCGGGGTGAAATATTTTTCCTACAGCAGGGAATTCAAAAGTATTTGCTATAGGTAGGTTCTAAATATGTACTTTTATAGGATATAAACTGTAAACTGATTTACTTCTGAGGTTCAGCACCTTTACAGTTTGGGGATTTTCTGAAAGGAGTAAAGCGTAAATGAGCATGAGACCATGAATGCCTTTGAGGAAAAGTTATCCTGAAGTTTGCACCCTTAGAAGAGCTATGAAAACTTTTCCTGCATATGAGGTTAGAAAACAGGTCTGGTAATTGTCAGGGTAGCTTGTTTCAAGCGTACCCTGGCATTAATAGTAGGATAGTTCCCTTGTGGTCACTCAGCATTATCAAAGTACTATGAGAGCAGTAGAGGTCTGTAGTCACTTTTAATCCTACAGTCTGTCAAGATATGCACACAGCACTACACTGGTGATTACAAAGGCAATTAAAAGCTTTAAGAGTATGTCTAAAGTGTAACTTAAGAGCTCCTTAAACGCCTAATGTTTGATTATATTCACTGATTTTAATTCTTACCTTGTTGCAGTAGAAACAGGTGTACTCCCAGGTGAAGCCGTGTACTCTGATGCCACTGTTGTGCATGATTATAGGTGCAACAGAGCTGAAACTTTGAACCACAGTACACAGATTTCATGTGTGCTGCTGGTTAATGGCACTGAATCACCTACAGTATGGGGCAGGCGAGAGATGTGATTTTTAAGTATCCTGTGTTCCTCCTGCAACTAAAACCATGCAAGCTGTCGCTTTATATTGTCCATGACCTCTGTTGATGCCAAATGTATTCAAACTTTAACTCACAGTTGGGAAGTTATGGTTGACGCTGGGTTCCGTGATCGTACCTGAAATCTGCAGCAGATATCAGCCAGGTTGTGAGCTTTACTCATTTACAACCGTGGGATACATTGAAATGCACAAAAATGCCGTCTTTGAATGAGTCTGATGTGAATTCTAGGGTGTGAACAGTGATGACAATCATTTAATATTTGCTTAGGTTTCCTGAAAGTAGCATGGCCCTTGGTGGCGGTTGGCCCATCTGTGCATACAGAGACAAAAAGCGAGTAGAGTGCCGAAGCCGGCCTGATTAATTAATCAGAAACTACAGAGTGAATTATTAACAAGTCTTAGTATGTTGTGCTCACACATTATGCAATATGCATGTTATATACAAAGGAGACGTTGTGAAGGTCTTGCATGGGCATTCTTGAATTGCACGCGATGTTTTATTCATGATCCAGACCCGTAGTTTTGAGAGTGTTTAAACAAAGCATCAAGAGAGAAGCCTCTTCAGCCCCACTGTGGTCCAGTGTGGGCTGACTTTGTGGAACATTTTGACCTTGTTTTGTTGCCAGCATGTACCAGTGCTGTCCTTTCTCTTAATTCAAGTGGACTGCAGGCTAAATCAGAGCCCAAGTTGTTGTTCTTCTTTAATGTGATGACTAAGGGTAGCTTATTATGATCTTTTTTTTTTTGTTTTTATTTCACCTGAGTAGGTAGTGCTGAAAAACTTTCTTTTCCAGGAAATAGCTGATAGACACCAAGTGCAAGATGCATTCAAAGCACCGTGTTTAATAACTATGCGAATTGCTGGGAGAAAAAAACGGCATCGCCTGAGGCTTCTATCATATAAAGTCCTTAAATCTTCCCTTCCTCTCTTTTAAAAGAAACAAACAAAAAAAAAAAGCCACAGCAGGAATTTATTTCATTGTAAACACAGTAATTCGAGATTCTCAAGCAGGATCGAAGTCTTGGTCAAAGGCATTGATTTTATCTCAGGGGGTTAGAATGGTTTGATACCGTAGGGTGTAGTTACTTTTCACTTCTAAATGAGTGTTTTGTTGCCAGGCAACATTCCATCGTTCCGACCATCTATTTAGAGTTTTTTCCTTCCCTCCTCCAGACTTGAATACCGAAAAGCTGGCAGCAAATTTACAGAGTACTTGTGGAGACCCTGACGCATATGCGAGTACTTTACACTTCTGTTCCATTGGCAGCTCCTGTCTCCTGCTTATCTGTCTCTCTGG
This sequence comes from Hemichromis elongatus, assembly GCA_015108515.1. Classification (NCBI taxonomy): domain Eukaryota; kingdom Metazoa; phylum Chordata; class Actinopteri; order Cichliformes; family Cichlidae; genus Hemichromis; species Hemichromis elongatus. The sequence goes on from VUQR01017096.1 coordinate 16,945, forward strand.
GAGGTGACATTTATCTGTGCTGTGTGTACATATGTGTGCTATATGTTCAGCTTTTCCGTCTGTCATTACACGACCATTTCATAATCCCCGATCGGGGCAGATCAGTGTAGATGTCCAGTGAGAGGAGCCAAATGCAGAGCTCCAATAACAAAAAGGTCCGGTAAACTGAATTGCAGAGTTTGGAAAAAGGGCGACAACATCCACATGAGAAGACAGAGGGAAATAGACCGGGTAGAGGATTACGGATGACAAAGAAAAGCAGAGACCCGACAATTTATACACAGAAGGCTAATCAGGTGAACTCGGTGAGGCAGAATAGATGTAAAATTAATTGCAAAACACAAGAGGGGAAGGACTACCGAAGTAAAGCAGCAGATTAATTACAACCACACTGAAACAAGGATCCATTGAACATGCATGAACTTAACAGAAGGATGAACCACAGAGGGGGCTCCACAAATCTAAAACATGAACTAAAAGTACAAGTTGAGAAGAGCTAAAGACTCAGCGATCAATAAATATCAAAACCTAAACCATAAATAACACTAAGAATCAAATGGAGATCATGCTAGTTAACGTTAGCCAGTGCTGCTATTATAATGTCATGAATCTAGATTGCACGTTATGACCATGTTGTTGAGTCATAATGGCTCAATAGTGGGTATTTGCAAGAGTTTTGCATTTTCTGACACACCCCCAGTTTTTTCCTACAACAAATCGCTTTAGAGACTTAGTAATAGGCATTGTTTGAGTTAAATGCCTGCTCTTTATCACAGAATTGATATATGAAGGTGTAGTTATTGTTTCTCTTGGCTAAATTATTCATGGGAATTATCATGGCATTAGTTTAGCGCTGATCTGGAATGAGCCACAGATGCTGATGTGTTGGCGCTCTGCACTGAGCAGTTAATGAAGCTGTAATGTTTTGCAGTGTTTGTGTTGTAGTAGTTGTAGTATAACTTGTGGGCAATATCAAAATTTAAAATAATTTTTCAAAATCAGATCTGACTTTGGTTTTTATGCATGTGGGTCCTTGAGGCCATAGTCACAGTCTGTGTGACATACAGTATAAAGCTTAAAACCGAGATGCTCATAAACATCACCTTTATGTTTGTATGTCCTCATGATAAGTCAAGACTTATCACAGGAGTGTAGTAATGTGGGGGAGCGAGTAAAGAGCAGTGTTATGATAGCAGGAGGTAAGAGGACAGATTTAAGAGGACAGAATCCGCCTTGTACCAGCATCAGTATGCCACAGTAGTTTCTGCTCTGCCCTCCTGTTCCTCTCTGCAAACAAGAGACAGCACCTGGCCTCTCTCTTCAAACCTCTGTTTTTCCACAAGAGGATGAATCTATCATGATGTCCATTAGTGTTAATACTGCTCTGACATCCGTGAAAGCAGGCAGGGTGTCCCTTGTTGTGCCGACATAGCATGAAACCCGTGCTGGCATGCACAGCCTAATCTGACACATCAGATTTACCCACTCTTACCCCCGTCTGCTTTACCCAGCATGCAGCAGAGTTTAATTATCCACTCTCCCGAACTTACATACTTATCCGCTATTTGGGGCTACAATGAACTTTTTTGTTTTTAAAGTTCTCTCTAGCTGTTGCCCTGCATAATATCTTCCTAACGTTTGTAGGTTCGGACAGGAAAAATGTGAAAATACTGCACAAAACGCAGCTCATATCCCTCCATAGAGGATGTTTCTTGTTACCACATTTACACAGTGTATCTTGCAGTGATTTACAGCGGTGAGCAGCGCTAGACCTAAAGGGGTCCTGTATGAAATGTGCAATAATTTTTGTACTATTCAAAGTTAAGCTTGGCTTGGTTATTATTGCTATTGGTGACATTCTGCCGCTGCTCAAGCTGAAACGACTACTGGTTGAAATGTAGAGATATTGGTAACGATTAGTGATTGAAATATTAATTACCATTTACAGCATGATGTCAGTCACTGTTTTCTGACTTTTGACATCTTCACTCTAAACATATTTTACCACAGCAGTGTCAAACATGAGGCCCAAGGGCCAGAATCATCCCAGCAAACACCGTAATTTGGTCCACAGCATGGCTTTAGAGCAAGTGAAGGACTTTCTATTGCATTTTTTTTAATTGTACATAAATTTTTATTCTATTTTAAGTTTTACAACTTTTCCTCCCTCATGGTCAGGTCATACAACACCAAGCCAAAAACGTAATATAGATAAACAATCAAATGATAGAAAAGTTTGTTTGTTTTTTGTTTTTTTTGACATTTTCTGTGACATAGCAAAAACTGTTTTATAATTACAGCACAGTCTGAGCTACCAGAACTTCTCCTGAAATTTTTCTCATCTATTATTATTGATAATTAAGCCCAAAGAGTTGCTGATCAGTTTCTTTCTGTGCTACAGCAGGATTTCTTTGTGATGTAGAAAAACGTCTGAGGGATTAAATGTGTAGGTAAACTTCGTTATGCTGACAGAGAGGGGAGTTTGAGTCGTCCGGCCCATTTAAAACAATAAAATTAGTTTTTTCTGCGCATGCAAACGAGAGATAACTGGACTGAGTTCAGTTCATTTCCAAGTATATTTTAAAGAAATGAGAGTGCTTCTCGTGTTCAAACACAAAATTCAACCTGAGTTTGTTCAAATTCAAATTAATGTATGATAACATTTTGGCAAAAGCAGTGAGTGACTCACAGCGTTTTCGCTTTCACGTCCTGTTATCATACCTCTGTCCTAATTGATGTAATTGGGGCACTGCAGTGCGTCGTGTGTAAGATCTGGACCTTTTATCATCCATCTTAATTAATCACTTGTGAAATTTAGGACTTAAAACTCAAATGTTAGATTTGAGGTGGGCTAATTTTTAGTTGGGAACAGCACATGAACATTTACTGCAGTGGCCTGCAATTCTTTATCTCACCCCACTTTTCTGTGTGCTCTGCACTGTCCTATTGGCATCAGTGCCACTGTTTACAAAACTGGAAGTGATATAGTTCTCAGTGAGGCGTGGATTTGTTCCTGTGAAAGGAACAAATCTTGAGTCACAATGTGTCTGTAAGGCATCATGTCACAGGTGTACAGTCAGTTTCTTATCTTAAAAAACTCGTGGAAGACATTTATTGCAGTGTAGTCCCAGCTTTGGCCAAGTAGGCTAATGGGAAGTCAGTGAAGCAGAGGACCATTCACTTGTTGGTCTAGTGACTTCCACTGATCAGAACACTTCTCAAGAGAATTAATAAATGGAGAAAAATGACTAATTTTGTATTTTAAATGCGTTTTTGATCATTTTAAAGCCCAATTTCAAACTAGGCACAATTTGGTGTTTGCTTTGTCTTTCTTTCTAAAGTGTTTGCCATATTTACTTCTTAAGCATTGATAGGAATGAAGTGTGAATGTGACTGCTCCTTGGAAAATGACTTTTGAGAAAACTATCGATGCATACCAGATTTTTTTTTAAAAAGAAAGGCCGAATCGCTCCTGTGTTCTCACTTTAATTGTGAATTGTTTTTTCGATGTGTTATCACCTGCTGTATCTTCTTAAAATAAAGTGTTGTTTTCTCATGGTTGCATATTCAGTCTTGGTATTAAAAACATTTAATTGTTCTTGTTCAAAAGAACCACATGTGTATTTCAAGCCATAACAATTAAATTCACATGCGTTTTGGGATTTGAGATCAAAAGAGAAGCAGTAGTTGGGGGGAAAAAAAAAAGGGAAATATTGGCCTCCTTCAATGGATGTTTGTTCCAGTCCCAAGCACCAGAGAGTAACACGGAGCATTGCCCAGGCTTTGTTCTGAGCCGTGCTGGATGCCGATTAGCCATGCTCGCACTGGCCATGTGGCTCTGTGCCTCTGCCTTCAGAGTCGCACAGTGGAAGTGGGTCTGAATGCTCAGAACACTGCGCTTCATCAACATCAGAAATTAAATGACAAAATCAACACAAATAATAAATGTGGTAATCCTAAAAAATGCATTTTTTTAGGTGGGGGGATTATACAACATCTCCCGTCAGAGCAGATTGGAAAGGATTGGACAGCCTGGACGCTGGCAGAGAGTCAGCAGGTTGCTGTTGGTTTGTATGGACGCTAGAAAAAGGGGACACCATTAAAGGATCTGATCTGGCATGCCACTAACACATTTTTCTAGTTACATGTCTTTAAGCCACAGTTTGCAGCTCCTTATCTTTCCACAGTCCCGTTCAGCTTGTCACAACACGATCTGTGTACGGAAATCACAGTCGCTTTACACATGTGCAAAAATGTACATACTTCCTGTCGACAATACAGTTTAAAAGGAATCATTTTCTTGCAGGTGGTCGATTACATTACAAAACTGTAAATGGGTAAATGTATACAGTATTTGTGATTGTTTCTATGACCTTCCTGAATATTAAACTAGATTTCTTCTAATGGCGTACGCTCGCTTTTTCCTTTATTTATTTTTTAAAATTACTTAAGGCCTCAGTTTTCACAGGGCCAAAGACCAATCCGTGGCCCCCACGCAACCTCTGGTTGGCAAGTGATTGCTGGCAGTCACTATGAAATCGGTCAGAAAGAGGTGTTTCTGTGGTTGTTAGCAGGCTTCCACAGTCACCTGAAGTTTTCATGTAAGATGCCAGCTAGTCTTCAAGCACTTGCTAACTATTAGCTGAAGAGCAGTAAAAATGGAAAACGTCTGCCTTCAGAGGCGCTTGATTTAATCATGCAATATAATTTTCAGTATTTTCAGTGGGATTTTCTACCTAAACAGCTTGTGCCGTACTCATAATAGCAGTTTAAGTGAACCCAAATCAGCAGGTCAGAAATCCAAAGAAAATCAATTCCAGGGCAGAGTGATGTGATACTTACTGTGTGGTTTCGGTGCTATGAGGAAATATTATCCTGTCACACGCAGTCACACAATCCGTGACGTATGTATTCAGGTGCAGTTTAACCTCAGCATCTATTCCAGACTAACTCTTCTTCATCTGTCTCTGCTCTTGTTTGGTTCTGTCTGCCTGCAGGATGCCAAGTTTGTGGAGGAAAGAAGGAAGCAGCTGCAGGGCTACCTTCGCACGGTGATGAACAAACTGATCCAGACGCTGCCAGAGTTCACAGCCAGCCCCACCAAAGAGACGCTGCTGTCGCTGCTGCCTTTCTGCCAGTAAGTGGTCACACGTAAGCTCATGAAAAGCAGAATATTAGCCTAAATATATGACGCGGAGTTGCGTGCGTAGATTAAGATAACAGATTTGGGCACATGTGCAGATGATGTCTGTTAACGGTTGGTGCAGTCAGGCTTCACTTTAGCCCAGTGCGTTGAGCGGGGACCGCATCCCATACGGCTAAGGGCGGAGGTTCGACTCTGACCCGCGGCCCTTTGCCACATGCCTTCCCCTTTTTCTCTGCCCCTGCTTTCCTGTCTTCTCTTCAGTGTGTGGTTGAGTAAAAAGCAGGAATGCTCATGTAATTTGAGTGGGAGTAATGTAAATAATTTTCTTGTTCCCTTTACATAACAATTGCATTAGACGATAGATATTAGCTTTTTGTCTACAGCAAGCTCAAATATAGTCACCATGGTTACCTATTTAAAAAATGTGGTTATTTTTTTTTATCCACTGTTTGCATACACAACATCTAAAAAGGAAAAAAACAAAACAATCAGTTGGTTTATGGCATTTGCTTCAGTTTATTATTATTTCATTGTAATACGCAACATTTGTAGGAAGCATTAACTGTCACGAGTCTTGTGTAAAGGGTTCACACAGGATACAAGCGAGTAGACAGAATTCTGGTAGTCTCTGGAAACCAAACTTTCCCTGCCTTATACGCTCATATTCACACATGCAAAATACACCGTACGTTTCTCTCCATCACACAGACTCTCAGAGTAGCAAGTGTGAAAATGTATGATGCCTCGGCTGCCCACCTAGCGCCCAGGCTACGTTTCAAAATGAGATGTTCCAGTCGTTTCCTGTCAATATCCACATCAGTTTCCACTTACTGCGATCAGCCAGCATGCCTGACCTGTCGCGCCATCCGAGTGGAATGCCGTTTCTTCTCCTGAGACATCAGCGTCATCTTTCAAAATGAAACGAGCATATTGTTTTCACCTCAGAAGTGAGTCTGTGTGTGTTGTATAACTCTACAGTGTGACATTACTTTCTGCAGTCCTTCCTTGTCATTCGGTGTCTGATGTACATCTCAGTGTGTACACGCTTAACGCATGTCCTTGAGATTTTATATTTTCTGTGAGCGGTGTTCAGACAATGAAGTAGGTTAAACACGCATGCAGACAAACTCATTTGTGCTGGTGTTTAATCAGAACTACAAGTAAAAATCTCTCGATTGTAGTGTAACCGTAGTGACACTATCGCACAACTAAGCATTGTAGTTGTTGTGCAAGCAGACGTGTAGCACGTAGCAGCGCGCCTCTAAATATGTCAGTGGCTGAATAGCTGTCGTCTTCTTGTTGTAATCTGTAGCGATGCTGGAATCTCAGTGAAATTGTAGACGACACTTCATCAACCCAGATCCGCAAACTGTACCACAATAATACAGACTCCTGTGCGTGCTTCTCAACAGCCCTTGACAATGCTGCTTAGAGGCTCTTTGGTGTTTTCTTGACATCCTACCGCTTCGGTGAGGGATGAGAACCTCAATGTGGTCATTAACCCGTTGATGGAGGAAGAGGAAGGGGTGTAGCGCTCGGCCTTTAAAGAAACCATGCATCACATCATTATCTGACCACAGTGTTGGAGAGAAACTTTAACATGAACCTTCGCCTCAAAAGTTGCTCTCGACTGTGTACGTCACAGTTTCAGATAATCAGTGCATCTGTGCACATGAGAAAGGAGCAGTTTTTCCTCCCCTCTGTTAACTGTGCACAGCCAATATTTGTCTAGGGTTACAAGATGCCAGCAGGTACGGTTGCTGATTCGGCAGATTTTTGATACAATGGCAAACCCTAATCTTGAAGAGACACAAAAGTTAAGATAACAAATCTTTCAGACAAATAATTCAGTGGGAACCGAAGACCGCTGTGAGTCAATCAAAGCCAGAATTGATATGACAGCTTTTTACTGCTGAAGCAGTGACGTCAACACCTAAAAATGTGTCGTTATTTGCACCTACTGTATTCCTGTCACAAATTCTAAAAATAAGTTGACCATCGCTTTTCAATATGGGCTGTGAGTCATTAAACAACTATAACTCCACTATTCCTCCTGTGGTTTGGTTTTGTCTGAAGAGACCTGGCACAAAGTGTTGGAGAGCTGGAAGTGTTCCCGTTACTTTGATTTTACTTAGTAGTATTTTGACAAAAGTTGAAGCTTTGGGGGAAAAAAAGAAGGAAAAGTGAGTCAGTTTCCAGAGATTCCCATGTTAAATTGCACAAATTTAGCCCATTAAAAATAATTTCTTCACTAAATAAAGCAGAAAATGGGTTTAGTTTGTAACTCACCCATTTGGGATTTAGTTCATGCTTAAAGTGAGTAGTGGTCACTTTGACTGATAGCTAGCTTTAGCTGATTGCTCTAAGCTACGCTAATTTAAGTGACTGAACTGGACTCTTTGGAGCATTTTAACAAAATTTTCTAGCTTCAGTTGATAACTTGATTGATTGTAGCAGAAAAGCACCATTTATATGCTGTTCATTTACCATTTCAGTTACAGCGGTGTGTTTTTTAAAATAAATAACTAAAATAAAATACATACATATATGGTGTATGCTTTGTTTGATGGCCAACACTTATCTGGCCACAGATCTTTGTCTCTGTCCACACTCCAGCCTTGCGTGCTGTAATTTTCCTCACTTGTCTGGAACAGTGACAAGGTAACACCTCTTCCTAGATTTGCCACCACTTAGTATGCAGCTCAACCTCACCACTTTTGCGGTTTACTCAGAACACAGTACTCAGTCTGGGCTCTCGCCTTACTGACCTGCTGCATCAGGGAAAAAAAAGAGTTTTGTAGACCTTTATCTCACTGCTGAGGAGTTTCAGGCAGTTTGACCTCAGAATAAGCATAAAACCTTTTACTGCGGTGGTGCATTGTTTGTTTGTGTGTGTGTGTGTGTGTGTGGGGGGGGGGGCAGAGAATTGATAATTATTCAAACTGTACTGTTTATTATAACATACCTTTGGGTTAGGCAGTCATTTAGTTGCGTGTGTGTGTTTGTGTTCCTGTTTACTCTAATTAGATTTCTCTTCATTCAAGTTTTTAATATTCCAACAGTGCCTGGGAAACTTATTATCCTGCACAAATCAATGTCATGTCCAAATGCGGGACAAACACATGCTGAGAGGCAGGAAAAAAAAAAATCTATAGGCCTAATTAATTTGACACATTTTGCTATTTTACACAGTTTGCTATGAATAAATGAGGTGGCTTGCAGTTTCAACTCTGCATGCTGCACTCAATTTAGTATGATTTTTGCTGATAAAACTCCCCATCATATCAGGTTTTTTTTCCCCCAATCTTTGTCAAATTCAAATAGTGTGACTGTGTTTGATTGAGCCTGCCTGGTGCAGTGGCGGTCTGGGAATAAGTGGTACTTGAGCCAATGCTAAATGTACCAGAGGGGGAAAAAAAATATTCACCATATATTAAGAGATATGAGGCAGTTTTTAGATCACGCTGTAGCCCAAAGCTCTCTGATCGCGATGGTTATGACACAGGTATATGTGAGCCATACATTTATATACTGCATGTTTGAATGTAAACTTACGCTTGCAGGGCTGTGCTGTGACTGTTCCTTCTATGTATCTGTCTGTTTAAAACATGACAGTGTTTTTGGGCTCTGCCAGTGTGAAGCTTTTTTTGCCCCTGCCGCCTTCCACACAAGCACCGTGCCACAGGTGTATTTATTTTTAGCCCATATTGTTCAAGTGGAAGTGAAAGTCCCTAACATTGAACAGCTCACATGTCCCCGTTCATCTTAATCATACCTCCAGCAGCTGTGGTGCATCATTAATTTGGGCCAATTGGACATCAAGAAGGAAATGCTCTCTTCCTTATTGCTACTTGAACAGTTGAACCCACTGCTTCTATTACAGAGTCACTGCCATAGACTGTATGAGAAAGATGGAGCGTTCAGGTAACAGAGGTGAAACCGAGTGCAGCAGGATAAAAGGAAAAAAAGACATCAGTAAACACTCTTCTGATATGAGTTCAAGTCCTAACGCTAGTGTCATGTGGTATTTAATCAAAAATATGTAATATTTTATAAATTGTGGTTCCATTTAGGACAAAACTGAGAACAAACAAGGGCGTGCTTTAGGTTGTGGCCACTTTGCAATTGACCAAGTATATATGAGCATACAATGTCCCTGATTTCTCAGTCTGATCCATCCTTCTGCTCGTTGTAAAACAGCTAAGATCCTAAATTTTAGCTTCTAAAGGTGTCAAAAAACTAGGGTTGACTTTTGGAACACTTAATCGTCACAGTTTTGTCACTAGCTGCAGTGAGAGGTACCTGACTTATATACAGTGTTTGAGAAATAATGACTGATTTGCTGCAGTCGCTGCTGGTTGTTTCTGAAAGGATTAAAATCTGAGCAGGAGACCACAGGTACTCAGAGAAAGCGTTCAACTCCACGTGTTCAGTCTCTTGCCTTTGATTTCCTTTGTTTGACAAGTGCCTCTCGTTCATTCTTATCATTTTAAAATTGAAAAAGGGTAAATCCCTCCCCCTAACAGTGACTGTACAATCACTACTAAAGCTCAAGCAACGGATTTCTTTACATACTGCAACATTGTTCACACTGTAGCAGAAGTTTATATAAATCTATATTATATAAGTTTGTTTAATGCATTTTAAAAAGGAACTTGTCTTGTTTTAGCATTTGATTAGGAATGTAAGCAAATACGTAAGCCAAGAACAAAGGCTTTTAGAACTTAATGTAGGAGCCATTTGTGGGGTTAATACCTTATGTTGCCGCTAGAGGTCAGATTTTTCTGTTTTGGTTCGTGTAAAGGTATTTAAGGAAGACGCACTTAATCAGCAGCAGGTGTGTTGTTAATGTTAGGAAGGCAAACAGTTTGTGACTCTAATTGTAGAGGCTAAGCCTACGCTTGAAACCACTGAGGTGCTTGTTGACGAGGGTGACGCGATGTCACCGGTATGCATGCAAATCAAAAAGCAGTCCAATAACTCCAGTGTACTTATCTTGTCGATTCACTGTTTTATTCCAAAATAACTTAAGCATAACAGCGCAGCGGTCACAAACTGTTTGCCTTCCTAACATTAACAACACACCTGCTGCTGATTAAGTGCATCTTCCTTAAATACCTTTCCATGAACCAAAACAGAAAAAGCTGACCTCTAGCGGCAACATAAGGTATTAACCCCACAAATGGCTCCTACACTTAATCTCGCATTTCTAAAAAAAAAAAAAAAAAATGAAACAACTTATGACAGGACTCTGTGGCTTTACTACAAAAAAGCTAGCTTCCTGTTAAAAGGGAGTTTGTCCTTCCCACTGTCACCAAGTGTTTGCTTATGGGGGCGGGGCTGGTTGTCTCATTGTTGGGGTTTACTCGCTATTATTTCATTATTTCATGTCTTTGCCTTACAATACAAAATGCCTTGAGGTGACTGATGTGATTTGGCACAATATAAATAAAATTGAATTGAATTGAAAAACATTTAATTTTATTCCCATATTTTCTACATTGATACATTTTCTCGATTTTGAGTTCTTTTATGTATGTGTGTGTGTAGACCATGTAGTAGTACTTATAGGTATTCCTGAATAAATCAGTTAGTCATACAAAAATCACACTAATTAGAAATGAGAAGTCTGTTGTTGACACCCTCTGTCTAAAAGCAACGACCTCATGTTTCAAAAATTGCTCCAAATTTTTAATAATAAATCTGTTGTAATAGGAAACTGCAAATGAGCCATCCAAGAGAGAATCTTGGCAGATGTAGTAATAGTAACTAAAGGGAAACAAACAGTCATTTAGAGAAGCAAAATGTAAATGTTTCTATTAGCTGGTTTTCAAAGGGGAGAGGTTCTGTGGCAGAAGGGAAATGATGCATTTATTCCACCAGACGCAGCATCAGTGGTGTGTTTGAATAATCAACTTGGTAATAAACTTCAGCAGATGTTCGTTTAAACTCCACGTCTCCTTCTTCTCCTTCCTGCTGTTCTCTCTTATCTAGAGACACACCCCAAGCCAACGATGGCGGAGCCAAGACGCCACGCTCGAAAACTTCATCGCGTTTTCCCAGACTGGGCCGAAGGAACACCCAGGAAGCCAGACCTGAACCGCAGAGTGGTGACCTTTAACCCCAGAGCCTTTGAACTCAGATCTATGCGTATGGTTGATGAGGACAATGTTGCAGTGCCTCTGGGCTGCGAATCACAGGCTCAATGTGTGAAAGGACATTTGGAGCATCTGAAGGGACACTAAAGGCATTACAGATAAAATGCCTGGGTCACTGAAACCTTCGCTGCAGGCAATTCCAGGAGAATATGAAAAGGTTTCTTTGTGTTGCCTGGCTAAGTAAGGGATGAATTACTCCCCTGAAACTGCCTATTGATGGACCCAATCAAATAGTGTCTTTTACCTCACTGAGAGACTAAAGGACTCTCTGCCAAGACTCTTTGTAAGACTCTCTAAACTGCACTTGGACTAGCTTGGAATCCTCTCTATTTTCTCAAACACACTGGGATGATGGGGACATGTTTTTCTTAAGTTTTGTAGTGAAAGTATTTCATGGTCACAGTGCCTACAGTATTTGTAGCTGCATTCCTGCTCTGGGTCAGTAGGGAACGGGTATGCATGTGGAGGAGGTCAAGGGGGGAGGGATTAAAGTCTTTGGTTGGAAATGATTTATTTTTTCTGCTTATGTCTCAGCGTTTTAGTGCCATTACATTTTTTTTTAGACAACACTGATTAACCATCAGTGGCGAGGACCACCAGGCAACGGGCATTCCTTCTTCCTCCATCTGATATATTATATGGCTTTTATAGAAAAATCTGTCATATGTGTAACATAGCTTAGTGTTACCTTGGGTGCAGCAATGATCAAAACAAGTTAGAAATTCAATTTAATAATCATGATAAAGGATTTTGGTTTAAATGCAACTGGTAAACTAAAATATCTAAGAGCCTGAAAATGTATTTCTGGGGAGTCAATTTGACTTAAAAACGAAAAAAAAAAAAGAAGTCTCTCCTTTTTCCTTTCCTTCATAGTTTTTAAATAGCCCTTTGGTAAATGAATAAATGGCCATAAATGAGTGTAAATTCATAAGTCCTCTCAAAAATGCATCATCACATAACCAGTGGCCTTGGTTTGATGTACGGCTGTAAGATGAGGTTTGTGAACCCTTTCGGATAACCAGGACTATGACTTCAAATAAAAGCAGACCACATTTTATGACTAATAAAAGCAGGCCATTTGTTCTAAAAGGTTCTTAAACCTTCCCTCCACATATATATGGATGTAAATATTGAGCCACACCTCTTTATTTTCAAATTTTGGTGTTTTCAGTCCCATTGCCACAGACAATGAACAAAGAACCTAGCATCACACTCTGCCTTTACAAACGCAATCAACTGTAAGAGGTATTATTGTAAAGAGGAAGCATTGGGAGCACAGCGACTCGAGCCACAAAGTTGCAGACCACGTAAAGTAACAGAGCAGGGTCGCCGAGTGCTGAGGCACGGTGCGTAAAAAAGAACTCAAAACCTGAAGGCATTAACATCAGCACAGAAACTGCACTGGGAGCTTCATGGCATCGCTTTCCATGGTCGAGCAGCTCCTATAGATGTAATGAGATGGCCCAGTACGTTTGTCCTCGTGCAATATCAGTTCGTGTCAAACATATTGTAAGATGAGAAAACTGTAAAATAATAAAATATCACTAAAATTTACCAAATAACTCTCACCGAAAAAGTTGAGACTTCTCTGTAATAAACAGAACGCAATCATTTGCAAATTATTCCATGACATTGAAAATAGTACACAGAACGTGGTGACTTGCACATTTATAAAGCACCATTAATGCTAAACCATTATTTCCCCATTACGATGCAAACCTACATGTGTCACAACGGCACGGTTCTGTAGTGAAAGACTATGGAGTTAATCTGGCCAGCCTGCAGTGCAGACCTGATCTGACGGACCAAAAGATACGACAAAGGAGGCTCTGAACTGTGAAACATTAGAAATGTTATTTAAATTTAAGATTAAGAAAATATTCCACTTTTAGAACTACAGCAGCTGGTCTCCTCATTTCTAAAATGATGTAAGTTAGTAGGAAATATGTCTTTGGGACAAGAGACTGGCATCATATTTAAAATGGACATGTTTTCAAAAATATCTAGAAAATGACCAGTTTTTACATTGGATATGTTGTCTTAGTACCATTTTCAAATAAATATGGGTCTTGAATTATTAGCATATGATTGCACTCTGTTTTTATTTATATTTTAAACAGTTTTTGTTTTTGGAAGGGGGAACAAGATTGTGAAATAGCTGTGTTTTGGAGGTTTACCCTCCTGTTTATTACATAAATGTGGGTGATTATCAAAGGTTGACTGGCTGAACTGCAATTCAATATTTAATGATTGTTTTGCTAATGTATCTTAGCAAGATTTTCATGCACCGTTATGTTGCAAATGAATGTTTTAAAAATGACTTAACACTTGAAGAAAAGCTGCTTGTTAGAGTGCAAGCAAAGTGCCGCCAAGCATCAAGTGTGGTGTAAAGCAGGAGCTCATGCATATGTATAGCTCGCCCAAGAGTAGTCAGACTATGTTCAAATGAGTGATTGTGTTAGGGAGGGCTTTGGGAAACTTGCATCAAAGGGGGCGGCTCGCAAAAGTGGCAAACACTCCTGACCATTGTTGATGGGAGATTAACAGAACAAGCCTCGTGGGTTTTTTTTTTTTTTTTTTTTTTTTTTTAATATATGA
>VUQR01017097.1:0-37183 GCA_015108515.1 Hemichromis elongatus
CCAAAAGAGACCATCCTCCCCCCCTTCCTCTTCACCCTCTACACCACAGACTTCAGCCACTGCACAGAGACTTGTTATCTTCAGAAGTTTTCTGATGACTCTGCAGTGGTTGGATGCATCAGCAGGGGTGATGAGACAGAGTACCGGGCTGTGGTCGACTCCTTTGTCATGTGGTGTGAGCAGAATCATCTGCAGCTCAATGTGGCAAAGACCAAGGAATTAATTGTGGATTTTAGAAAGACCAGGAAACCTTTGACCCCTGTCTCAATCGGGGGGGCGGGTTGACACTGTGGATGACTATAAATAACTAGGAGTATACAGTGACAATAAACTGGACTGGGCTAAAAACACCACAGCACTTTACAGGAAGGGCCAGAGTCGTCTCTATTTTTTGAGGCGACTGAGGTCCTTCAACATCTGCCGGACAATGCTCAGGATTTGCTATGAGTCTGTTGTGGCCAGTGCCATCCTCTATGCCGTCGCATGCTGGGGGAGCAGGCTGAGGGTCGCAGATGCCAACAGACTCAATAAACTGATCCATGAGGCCAGTAATGTTGTGAGGATGAAGCTGAACTCTCTTAAGGTGGTGTCGGAGAATGTTGTCCAAGATAAAGACAATGTTGGATAATATCTCCCACCCACTCCATGACATGCTAGCTAGCAAAAGGAGCACGTTCAGTGAGAGACTTAGATTACCAAAAACCTTCACTGAACGACACAGAAAATCATTCCTGCCCGTGGCCATCTCCCTGTACAACTCATCTACCTAACACACTGTATACTACAATAGCTACAGCCTTTTACACATGCTCTTCTTTCTTATTCAGATATCCATCAGTAAGTAATTTATATGTGTGTACATATTGTATATATTGTGCTATTTCTTACTTTTTGTATTGTCTGTTTTTCTTACTGTTTGCACTGGAGCACTGCAACCAACATAATTTCCCCTAGGGATCAATAAAGTATTCAGTCCCGTTACCAGGGGCGGATCTAAAGGAGGGAAAAAGGGGCAACTTTTGTAGATAGTTTGTTTACTCCATTTACAGAGGTATGTGCTACCTCTTGCCCCTAATTGCCCCCACATGCAAAATTTTCTTGGTCCGCCTCTGCCTGTTACCATTTACAGCTTCCATGTGCAGTGATCACAAGAGAAGTTTGAGTGTTTCAAACTGCAACAACACTTATTTAATGGACACCACGGCCCAAAGGTCAGCATGTCATACCTATAGCAAAAGAAAAACAAAGTAAACCAGAGGCAGTCTGCATATGCTTACAATATGATACAGATTGGAGCAAAAATTTATTAACCAGACATCAAAATCAAGAGTAAATTCTGCTGAGGTTGTTTGCATTTTATATCTGGTGAGGAATTGTGAGTGGTTCACTCCTATGGGCAGTTTAGAATCACCAATCATCATCTAAAACAATAACTCAGTGATTATTAAATAATGGATGATTCCTAACAATATTACAGCCTGTATCGGAAGCTGTTTTCACAAAATAAAATAATAAAATAAATGATGAGTAGATGGCAAAAAATAAACAAAAAACATAAAAAAACCCACTCAGGTTTATTTTCTACTCTAAACTTTATTTAAAACAGTCATAAAAAAAAATTAATTTTAAATAGCTTCCCGGTAAAGTGTGTGGCTTGCAGCCGCTTATAAAACTGGGCTGGTCACGTGACGCCGAAAGGGCAAGCGGGGGGGCACGCGCAGGGTTTTTTCACACTTTTGTAAACAACATGGCGATTCACGGACTGGCTCTGCTAGCGGACTGATCAAACACTGTGCTCTCAGACCTCCGGCTCTATAGCTTTGAGAGGGGTTTGTTTTAGACGGTGCGGAAGTTATATATCGAGCACACGGTCCGGTTCGCGGAGAAACGACAAAGAGGTGGACCGACGAGCTGTCAAGAAGATCGTTTGACAGTCCAACGGTAGCCAAATGTTATCGTTAGCATTATCAGCTAGCTTCAACTAAATCTTCCCCAAGCATTTTAAACACGTCGAGCTAATGTGTAATACACAAATAGTTAGTTTGTGTCGAAGGAGTGGAGAGGTTTGCGCCAGTAACTTTGGCTGTTACTAACTCCGTATCCAGGAAAAATGATTTCCTAGCTGCTGTGCTTCTCGTTCTAAGGTGTCTGCGATCACGTGACGTTGTCAGGTAACCCTGAAATTGTTGTTACACGTCTCGTTATTCTCTCTGGCAGGCCGTCTTCAGTCTATGGGCTCTCAGTCCAGTTCTGGGATGTCTGGTGGAAGGGGCTCTTCCAGTGGCAACCCAGCAGAGCAGTCTGAAGCAACAGAATCAAACCAGGGCGGCAGCAGCAGCCGAGGCCGCAGGACAGACCGGCAGTCTTCATCAGAGGAGGACGTTGACTTAGCAGAAGTGCTGGCTTACTTACTGAGGAGGTGAATTTCACAGTAAAAACTCTTAAACTGATAACACTGAGACCCCAGGTTTGTAGCAAAAATACTATGGAGTTGTTTTGGTGAAAGTGGGTCATAACTAGCAGAAGTAAAAATGAGCAATTAATAGATAAAAACTCAAGTGCAGCAAAGTCAAAGTCCTTCTAGTAGCAATTCATACCACTTGGCAGTCTTATGCAATGGTGCAGTGCAGTACATCCATCCACCACTTGTCTGGGTCATAGAGGCAGCAGCCTTAAGCAAGAACTCTTCCTTCTAGCTGAGAGACGTAATCGTTATTAAAGACGATGGCACTCAAAGCATTCCACAGTTAAATCTGTGGGAGAGTTCTGCAACAGTAAAAATGTTGATAGAAGTATAACTTGGGGGCGAGGGAAGAAAGCTCTTTGTTAACATGTGGCTAGTGATTCTGTGTGTGCAGTTTATACGTCCTGCTGACAACTGAAATTAAATTAGATAATTCTTCAAAA
This sequence comes from Hemichromis elongatus, assembly GCA_015108515.1. Lineage (NCBI taxonomy): Eukaryota > Metazoa > Chordata > Actinopteri > Cichliformes > Cichlidae > Hemichromis > Hemichromis elongatus. Next base: position 2,908 of record VUQR01017097.1, read on the forward strand.
TGACTGCCCTGAGGCGTTTCGAGGTGGTTTCCAAGTAGTGAGGACTACATGTTTTTGGACTGCCCTGGGGACTTGTAGCGTTAGTTCATTACTTTACATTTCTTGAACTTAGAGCTAGGACAGAAGCCTTTGTCACATATGTGTGTAGTTGCTGCAGTGAAAATGAAAATTACTTGTATCTGGCGAGTGTATCGGGCACTTATTAAATGACATTTAGAGGCAAATAGAAGTAATGCATGCAGTGTTCTACCTCGCCAAAGAGCAAATAATTGAAACATTTCAGTGCTGCAAACCTAAGGGGGGGGGGGGGGTTAAGATTTTTGCATTTCAGTTTGATTTAATTGCACTTGGAGAGGCTGTGAATTTTTTGGGATATTTCTGTGTAATAGTGTCTTTAGTGAACCGTGCTCTCGTGACTAGAGGGAACTGAGATCAGCAAGAAAAAAACATTTGACATTTCTCACTTCTTTAGCGTTTAAATGTCCTCATTGCTTCAAGTTGTACAGCTGGACCATTTAGCTTTGGTTTCCACCTGTCAAGTCTTTTTTTTTTCTAGGTACATGTTTGCACTATAGCAATAGATAATTGGATTAATCATAACTGATTAGTTGACTGGTTGTTTGCATGTACAGGGGTCAGGTAAGACTGGTCCATGGCAGTGGAGCCACAGGGCTGCAGCTGGTCCAGTCGTATTCTGACTCTGATGAAGACAGCGATGGAGCCTGGGATGGACGGCTGGGTGACCGCTATAATCCACCAGGTAACGTCCCACTGACACAGGGCAGGAAAGTAATCAGTCTTTTACTTGTTGGTTTATTCTTCATCTATACTCTTAAATGTATTGTTACAATGGTCACATAATATGAAAAGCTAACATATCTATTTAGAGTGCAGCCTCAGCAGTGCAGAAGTACATATAATTACTTTAGGACGATGTCTTCTCTCTCCGAGTAGTGAAGCAGTGAATGAATGTCAGTAAGGTTTCATTTAGAGACATAATCATGTTACAGTAATGTTTTTGTCTTGTTTTCACTCCCATCTCAAAAATGGTATTTATGGAAACAGTTTTTTTGTTTTCTAGAACTAGTCAGACCTAAATACTGTTTCTTCTTCCTTTTGTCCATTTCTTCTTTTCCTCTCTTTGCATGTCTGTGTATTGTCTGTCAATCAGTGATGGATCAAACGTCAAACAATGTTTCAATTGTCAAAAATTTCCGTGGATTGTTGTCTCAAATATGTAGGACAGCTAATGGGAACATGCCTGGAAGTTCTGAGAGCTTGTTGTCGAATGTGATCTCCTACTGAGGCTTGTTCTTTGTGTTCTCTCTTTAGTGGACACCCAGCCTGACACACACGAAGTAGACCGAAGTGAGATCCGCACTCAGATCCTGCTGGCCACCGCCTCCTCTTCCTTGAAAGGCTATTGCAGTTTCACCCACATGCTAACAGAGGTCAAACCCCAGAAATAAAATCTAAATGAAAAATAATTGTGGCAGTGGAGTCGTATTAGTTTTGTTTAAAGAGTTCTATGAAATTATGAAACTGCAAATAAATGTTTTTGTGTGCAGAGAGAAAAAGGCAGATGTAGAGGCTCCAGTTTTTCCCACGGAGAGTGCAGTCGTATCCGTACTCAGTAAGTAACTTTGGAGTATTTAAAAACTAAATTAAAATTAAGTAGCAGTTAGTGTAGCGTGACTAAAATTTTGATTGTACCATTGTGCTCTGTTGGAGCGGAGGGATAGCTGCACAATTGCTGTGAAAATATACAATGCATTGGACACGAAGAAGACCAAATATTAAAATTGTGACCTTGGTGTTCCTCTGCAGTTTCCTGCCAAACTATGTGTCCCACAAGGATACATACCAGCAGAAAGCCTTCTGTGGAGTGTACAGCGAGGATGGCAACATGTTCCTCTCCGCCTGCCAAGGTAAATAGCACGAGGTCCAACATGAGGATCGAGAGGGGCTGAATCAGATCTGATTTTTATTCTGAGTGTTTGTTTAAAGCCGCTGCGTGGACCACCAAATCATGCTGTGTTGTGTACAGACTGTGGTCAGGTGGAGAGAAGTATTATTGGAGTTTTCTCATGTTCTAAAAAACAAATCTCAGAAACTATCAAACATATCATCAGTTCCTGTTTCATGATTTAATGATTAATGGATGAAGTTACTGTTTTGTAAGCAAACTAAACAAGCAGAGGACAACAGGTCTCACCACGTCTCACCTACACCTGCCTAATTCTCATGAGGATTCTTCTTGTATGTCTTTGTAATTGATCAGACGTAAGCCCTGAACAAGGAACCAGATACTGGTGACATACAAGTGGAAATGGGTCCATATATTAATTCACACTGATTAGTGTTACAGACAAAATGGACAAGGTGAAATAAATCACTCTATGTTTGTACGCAAGGGATTGAAAACAAATCAAAAACCAAATTCAGTTTGTGTTTTGTTTTGTTTTTTCTTGCTGCAGACCAGAACATCCGCCTGTACGACACCAGTAGGGGGCGTTTTCACCTATGGCGAACGGTGAAGGCCCGTGACGTGGGCTGGAGCGTGCTGGACGTCTGCTTCACCCCTGACGCGCACCACGTGCTCTACTCCAGTTGGTCTGACTACAGTAAGGCTTTGGGACCTGTAGGATGTTACAGGAAAACAGTTTGCCATCATTAGAATAATTAATTCTGTAAAGATTCAGTAACCCATGAATCTTTATGATTAGCTCCTTTTTTTGGGATAGGTGCATGCTTTTTTTTTCTTTTAACAACACGGAACTATAAAACTAATCATTTTGAAAAAGTATTTTTTTTTTCTATTCTTGTTCAATATAGAACTGTAGCTGCACAAATCGTGGCATATTTTCCCCTTTCCAATGCGGCAGATGTTCTTACTATGTTATAGATGTGTGCAATGGTTTAACATTGATTAGCAGAAATCAGCACGATCTGTGCTGCAAAGTCATTATCTGCATAGCAGTATATATTATTGCAAACCCTTACCGTTAAGCATTAGTGGTGCCTTCACAGATGTGTAAGTTATCCAGTATTACCATCACAGATGCTGCTTTTTGAAGTGCCAAGGCAGATGATCCCTCTCCTTTGTGTCATTGATATCCAGAAAGACTTTCGTGGTCTGATGTGATAGACCACAGGTCGTTTTTCTGACTTTAAAGAAGAAATTTTATTACATTTATTTAAATAAATGTTTAGAAAAAGTATTTTAACGTGCTATATAAGAGTAAATCACACTTGGCGTTGCTGTATACATAGCTGCCTATTTTATTGTCGTGTCTTATATTGTAAGTACAAAATACATTCACCCACCACTTCATTAGCTATCCCTGTGCAGCTGCGTAAATGTCTAATCAGCCAATCACATGGCAGCAACTCGGTGCATTCAGCATGGAGACATGGTTAGGGTGACTTGCTGAAGTTCAAACTGAGCTTCAGAATAGGGGGGGAAATAGTGGCATAGTTGTTGGTGTCACGCAGGCTTGTCTGAGTGTTTCAGAAATGGCTGATCTGCTGGGATATTCCCACTCAGGGTTTACAGAAAATGGTCTGAGAAACTGAAAATACCCAGTGAGCAGCAGTTCTCTGGGTGAAAATGCCTTGTTGATGTCAGAGAAGAATGACCAGACAATAACCCAAATATCCACTAATTACAAACAAGGTGTGCAGAAGAGCATTTCTGAATGGCAACATGTTAGACCTTGAAGCAGATGGGCTACAGCTGCAGAACACAGCAATGTGGGTCACTGCTGTCAGCTAAGAACAGGAAACACGGGCCCTCCAAAGTTGGACAGTACAAGATTGGAAAATGTCTCATTGAGGACTTTCACTTTCTGCTGTCACATTTGGATGGCAGGGTTTGAACTCCATGAAAGCATGGTTCCCCCCATATCACTGATTCAAGATGCAGGTGCTGGTGTAATGGTGTGTGGAATATTGTCTTGCTAGACTTTGGGCTTCTTCCAACAGGATAGCATGCCATGTCACAAAGATCAAATAATGTCATACTGTTTTCTTTAATATCATATTGAGTGCATTGTATTCAAAATGGCCTTTACAGTCACCAGATCTCAATATGATGAAGCACCTTTGGGATTTGTGAAAACTCTGCAGCAACTGTGTGATGCTGTCATATCGACATAGACCAAAACCTCTGAGGAATGTATCCGGTGTCTTGTTGAGTGTATGCCCAAAGAATTGAGTCATTTTTGAAGGAAAAAAGGGATCCACCCCAGTTCTAGTAAGGTATACCTAATAAAGTGGCAAGTGAGTGTGCAACTACAAAGTAGTGCCTAAAGATTTTTTACAGTAGAACAATGAAAGTAGACCCTTCAACAGCATCACTAGTGAGAAACAGGAAGAAGTGATTAAATGAATTAGGAAGTGATTTCCTTCATACTGCAAGTGCTTTAAGGTTAGCCAAAGCATCCACGAGTTGTCTGTTTTTTGTCTGTTGGTTTTTTGCAGCATATCAACCATTTTTTAGCTGTGATGTTTTATTAATACACGTCTCTCTCTCTTCCTCCCCCACAGTTCATATGTGCAGTATAGATGGAGACAGTGAAAACCACACCGCCCTGGACCTCAAGTTAGTTTTTCCCCTCATAGTAACTTATAACATTACGGAGCAGGTAATCTATCATTCCTTACCAGCAGGACCTCCTCTCCCTTCATTACCACCTGGATGAATGATGCTGTCAGAACCTGTCACCCCAACATCCATCCTCTTGCTCTGTGCGCTCCTTTTGTTAAAAATAGATCATTAATTCAACAAAGCACTGCCATTAAACTCACAGCTCTCCTAACAAAAACATGGTTTAAAAGGTGATGCTTGCCTTCATAAAGCCTTTATGTTATCCCACACCAAAAAAATAATCAAGTAGAAACAGTGTAGTTGTAAATCAGTAATTGTGCTCTTACTGCAGTGTCCAACCTGTGTGTGTGTGCTGTTGTGCTTTGTAGTCCAGATGAGAGGAGGTTCTGTGTGTTCTCACTGGCTGCGTCCACAGATGGCAAAGAGATCCTGGGAGGGTGAGTACAGTTTGCTTTTATCTTTTAAGGCAGTGACTGACAGGGTTGAGATGAGGACTAAAGGCTCTTTATGAAATTTGAATTCAAGCGAAACTCTGCATTTGTTGATGGTAGATTGGAAGTATGTTTATTAGGGCCTGTATTGAATTTTGAAGACAGTAAATATGAACTTTGTGTTTAAACCTCGATTGGGATATTTTTACATTTTTTTTCTCAGCCTCTGTTCTCTCTCATTTCAGAGCAAACGATGGCTGCCTTTATGTCTTTGATCTTGAGCAGAATAAGCGAATGTTGAAGGTTAGTGTGCCTTCGTGTGCATTTATGTGTTTTTGCTCGCGCGCCACCTCAGCCGTGCCCGTTTTCGCGTCACGTTCAGGTCTGTTTGATTTGCACTTCATCCTTCGGCCAAGGTGAGCCAGACGCAGCAGAGCAGAAACTGTGCCGGTCTACATAAAGTTTTACACCATCCTGCAGTTTAATATAGCAGCAAAGAGTCCAGCCCTGCCACGCAGTGGGACGGTGGGGGTTAAACCCACCGCCCTCCCTCCTCCCATAACCGCCCCGTGCGCAGAAGTCAGCATTCGACCTCGACCATCTGCTTCGTCTCTGTCGTCCGCCGTTTCTGTCTGTCCCTCCTAATTACCTCAGTGTTGTGGTGTGTTTCTGTGCTTTTATCTCTCAACTTTTTATTGGCCGCCTGTGCTTTCACTGTCACTTCCTCATGTGTGGAGCTAGACTTTCCACCATTCAGTGCAGTGATGGGAATCTGAAATCGGGAAATTTTGCTGCTGTGGTTCCGGTTACTGTTTTTCCCCATTGGAGGGAAGGATTGCTGCTAATCAATAGAAAGTAGTTCAGGGTGATCTTTGTCTCACAATGAGACGTTCATATACTCTCTCAGGATGACGATTATCTCATCCACTGAATGGGTTTCGTGATTATGAAATGATGTGAATCACACGCTGTGGCCTTCACAGTCACCTATCAGAGATGAGCTCCACTGCCATCATTAAAACGGCGAATAATGAAATGTCTTATGAAAAAAAGGAGTTCATTTGTATTGCTAGAGCCGTTCATTACCATGCTTCAACACTTCATGTTGAGTTATCCTTTCATTTGTGACACATTCTTTTATCTAGCGATTTATTTCGTCTTCTGGCGCATAAAGAACAAAACTAACGAACAGTTGTACTGCTGTACTTGCTAACAGCTACATCTTTGCATTTGAAGACGCACAACCATGCCGCGTTTCAGTGTGAAGCGGCCTTGAAGAAAAATGCTCCTTTCATTACTTCTACGTAGGCACAGACATGCATAAGGGCGCGTACACACACACACACACACACACACACAGACTTTTCACAACAACATGTAAATAGCTCACTTGTTAATAGCACATTCTTGCACACATGTGCACACGCTCCATACAGTAAACACTGACTCTTTCTTTCGCGGCCGTCCTCATCAGATTGATGCCCACGAGGACGACGTGAACGCGGTGGCGTTTGCCGACAGCTCGTCCCAGCTGCTCTTCTCTGGCAGTGATGACGCACTGTGCAAGGTGTGGGACAGACGGACGCTGCGGGAGGACAGACCGCAGCCTGTTGGACAGCTGGCCGGCCACCGAGACGGCATCACCTTCATCCACAGCAAGGTGGGGGGGGGTCTCTCAGTAAAAAGTTTTCCAGTTACATGGAAGTGGTTTAAATGAAAACATTAATTGTGCATGACATTTATTTAATCACATGTATTGTTCTAGCACTCAGATCTCACTCTGTTTTTTCTCTTTGTCACGGTGCCAGGGTGACGCTCGCTACCTGATCAGCAACTCAAAGGACCAGTCCATCAAGCTGTGGGATGTCAGGAAGTTCTCGCCCAAAGAGGGGCTGGCAGCCTCCCGCCTGGCTGTCACCCAGCAAAACTGGGACTACCGCTGGCAGCAGGTTCCCCAGAGAGGTGAGGAGGGGAGGGACTGAAGAAAGGGAGGTTCTCGTGGTAAATTAGTCAGAGGGGAAGTTAGAGGACGAGAGGAGGCGAGGTCACACGGAGGAGGAGATAAAGTTAAAATGATGGTATTAAAAAAGAGAGAGAGGAGGCAGTGACGGGGAAGGCCTGTGTGTCTGTGTGTGTTTCGTGAGGATAAAAAGACAGTAAAACCACACGTAGGGAGAGTGATTACCATTACAAGCCAAAGAGGAGGGAAGAAGTGGAGGAGAGGTGAAGGATAGGAGTTTGGATAATGAGATAGAGCAGGAAGAGAGGAGGAGGAGACGAGGCGGTAAAAAGCTAAACAAAATGTAACGATCTAGTTTAGGGTGCAGTTTCTTTTTGGCTTGATATAAATCTACACCGCCGTTTGGAATAAAGTTGAGGTCTAATAAGCAAAAATGAGCAAAAACAGTTAAAAAAAATTAAAAAAAATGGAGAAATCCTTGTGCATCTTTTTGTTGTTTAGCAGCTTTGTGTTTGTTTACTTGTTCCTCGCAGCCCTGAAGAGACACAAGCTGACAGGCGACACCTCAGTAATGACCTACCGAGGTCATGGTGTCCTGCACACACTGATACGCTGCCGTTTCTCACCAGAGTTCAGCACAGGGCAGAGATTCATCTACTCCGGCTGTTCCACGGGCAAAATCGTCAGTGAGTGACTCTGCGTGTGTTTGTCAGTGTGTAAACACAGACAAAGTCTGCGTAAGCTGATGCACAAAGTTACATTTGAAGAATCGAAAATTGGTTAAACCCTGCTTGTTTGTGTGTCCAGTCTACGATGTGCTGACCGGCACGGTGGTAACCAGACTGGTGGGCCACGACGCGTGCGTGAGAGATGTCAGTTGGCACCCGTACGAAGACAACATCATCAGCAGCTCTGTGAGTGCGGCTAATGCAGAAAGTGTCCTGCTGCAACCAGCGTGTGAAAGCTCGTCATCATAAATATCACATTAAACCCAAAAGAAAGCCCTTTCCTGAAGTTGTAAAAAGATTTAATAGAGTGGCGTTAATCCCAGACACTGTTTCCTCTGCTAATGGAATAAGGCATAATTTAGAAAAGTCTGAGACAATTTGATACGTTTTCTGGTAATTATGAGGAAAAAAATGACCATTTGCAGAAATAAACGACTGTTTTTTTCCCCTCACATATTCCATTAAATTAGACTTTTTAGCAGTTTCACTACTACCACTACTTTACAAAATGGAAAACAACATTAAAGCGTTGCAAATGAACTGAGCTGTTTGGACTAAAAGAAGGAAGTAGACATTATGGATGCAGAGTACTTTGTTTATACTTCACACCAGCTGAGGCCTGGGACTAATCACACTCGAGCAAAGATGGATTTATGGTCGTGCAGTGCTGTTTTCTTGCGTAGCTCTTTGGGCGTGCAGAGGGAAGCATTGTGGTTGAGCACTGAGTTCAACCAGCAGAGAGGCTACAGCAAAGGTGCAATCCTGCAGAAAGTCAGCACAGCTTTGCCCTCGAGGAACGTGTGGGAGGAAAAAAGGAATTAAAGATCCCAAAAAGCCAAATGAGAAGGACAGAAATTAGAGTTTTTTCCACATATTTTGACTCGGCCATTAAGTAGGTCTGCAGAACTCTGCATAGCACATATGCACTATTGATGTAGTAGCATGTCAAGACCATAAATTTAGCTCTTTGCTTGGTTAATAGAAATGCTGCTTCTTTTCTATTTGTGGTTTAAAGCTTCCACATGTTTCGTTGGCATAAAGCATGAATCATGTCGCCATAATTGACAGAGCAGACAGGATCAGCAGCTGTTTTAATAGTGATAACAAGTCCATCCAGGTTACGGATGTTAAACTACGGGGCTTAGTTTAACAGCCTCTGATCTCCATCCTTTCTCTACAGTGGGACGGAGCGGTTCGAATGTGGGAGCACAGACAAACCCATCCCCTAGACGAGGAGCGAGACACGGCAAGAGGAGGAGGAGGAGGAGGAGGAGGAGGAGGAGGAGAGGAAGGGAGCTGTTGGAGGAAGTGATGTCACCACAGAGGAAGGCAGTGAGCTCAGAAGGACTGGGAGGGACTTGAGTAAATGTTAACGTCAATGCTGGATATTAGTGTTTCAAATAAAAGAGCGGCTGTGAAGAGTTCACCGGGAAGGCGCCGGAGCCTGGCGCTGTCCCGTGCCGATCGGAGCACGGCGGGATGGCTGTTGCCACCTGCTGCTGTTTTTGTTTTCTCCCCCCTCTGTTTTTTTTTTGTTTGTTTTTTGCCTCACTGTCTTGCACAGAATAAGCAGGCCAGAGCTTTTTCAATCCAGCCTGGGACATTTTACTCAAAATGCGCTGAAGCTGCACTTAATGAGCTCTTGGAATTAAACGATATGTTAGTAATTATATATAGAGACACACATATATATGAGAAAAAACAACTACTGGATGTTGAAGGGGAACGTAATGATGATAATTTTGTAAAAATGTATAGAATTTTAATGTGTGTGTGTGCGTGCGCGTGTGTTCAGGGAGTGTATTTAGACTGTTGTCGGTGTCCTGACTCTGTTTGGACTCTGCTGTTATGAATAACACAACACAGGCTGTGTCCTATTTTAGGGAACATTCACCTTTTCAGACTCAGCATATAGACAAACTTTTTTTTTTAGTTGCAAATCTCATGAAGCTGGTGATTGCGTTAGGTTTCCTGGGTTTACTCAAAACTCGACAGGTTCAAGGAAGTTTCACAGTCATTAATTCGGCCCAGTCTGCCTCATCACAAAGAGTTTGAGAGTTTTCACTGTTATTCTGAATCTTCCTCAAAGCTAATGTTAACTCGCTGTCCCTCAGACACAGCAATATTCTCGTTCCAGGGTCAGCACTCAGTGTCATTTTTGGCATAAATGTAAGCCTGTGATTTCATTCAAAGGTTTGATTGTGTGTGGTTAATGTGTTCAAGTCAGCACTTTGGGGAAGGGGAACACGCACATGGTTTCAAAATGATCTGTATATGCAATTTTCAGGTGTTTATATCAAAGCTCATATTTCACTTTCAGACTTTGCAGTTATAATAAAAACCTTTCTTCAAACGTGTCACGGAGGGGCTGTGGGTCATTGATCAGATGTTTCAAGCTTTAAAAGTGTGGGAGCTGCAGGAGAAACTAGAACGACACTTCAAACAACACACGCGATTCACAGGGTGGGATTTTTCAATATTTGTCATTGAGCTTCTCTGTGTGTTTTATAGAGCTAACTGCAGCTGCCAGATATGCATTAGTCAGTAACACACACACACACACAGTTGACAATTAGCTGCTACAGGAGCCATAGCAAAGTTGTCTGAAGGTCATTGTAATGTCAGCAGTGCACTTACCGACCTAAAATTAGACCTAACATACTTTGGCATGCCTGGTTTCATTTACACCTACTGTTCTGACTTCTTACAAAAGACTCCAAAGCTCTGCTGGAAAAGTACATCATCACAGCTTTTAGTGAGTTTCAAAACTTTGCATTCATCAATTATTATTTACTACACTGGTAAACTTTCTCTGAATAACTCTGAAGACAAATGAAAGAAACCAAAAATCCACCACCTCGTGGATGTTAGCAGCTAGGAGTCTGCAATTTATGTGAGCATGAGCACCATGGAAAGACTAAATGCAGTCCATTTGGCTCAGACGGTTGAGGGGAGGCTTCAAGAAGCTCCGGCCTGAGTACAGAGCCTGGAAATAAAGCAGACTAAATGTGCTGTGAGAAATGCAGCTGTCCATGGCGCCAAATGCAAGCTGGCAACTGCTTCTAACTTAAATTAGTTTTGGCTCCAGCAGCTGATTCCTAGACTGGAGAGTCTTGAAGGAGAGAACCGGAAAAGGAGCCAAAGGAGCTAAATGATCCAAGGTCAGAGTGAGACTACTATTATTATTTTTTTTCCTAATGCGGGAAATGCAAATATAAGTGAGCAGCATCACACAAAAGCTATTTTACAAGAACTGTGAGCTTTTTCACGAACTAAATATTCAGTTTGTTTATTTTTTTAAATGTGTTTAAGCATTGCTGTGAAAATAATGGGGTCAGTTACAGGAGCAAGCGTCGCCACATCTCCTCTTTCTGCCTACAGGGGGAGGGGTTTTGAGGGTAAAGGGGACTTGGGGGGGTTGTATTTTTGTAAACCATGTGTTCTCTTGCGTGCCTGACAGTGATAGAATAGAAGGGTCCTGGAGTAGGATAGGTGTCCTTTATACAGACAAAAGCGAGCGAGGCAGACTCCACAAAGAGGGAGGACAAACGCGGGTCTAACAACATGAATCTAAAGACAGGAAACTCCTCAAATGGCTTCACACCAGAGATCAGCTTGGATAAACTGCACCGGATGGCCGCAGAGCTGATACTGCCTGGACGATCCATCTTGAGGCTCCTGGACACTGCTCTGGAGTTTGTTACAAACCTCCTGGCCCGAGTTTTAGGAAGCAGCCTGATCAGAAGACACTTCCACCTGCTGCTGTCTGGGTTGGTCCTCTTTGGGCCTGTGCTCAGCTTCTGGGTATCAAAGTACAGCATCTTTGCAAACAGCAACCACTACCTGTACAGGTGAGGACTGAGGCACTTATTTACTGTTTTTAGTGCTTTGCAAATACAAGGGGCGTCAAATATAAGGCACGGGGGGCCAGAATTGGCCAGGCAAAAACTCCAATGTGGACCACTGGGGCTTGGAAAATGCCAAGTGCACAAAATGTAACTATTTTCATAAGTTATGCACTGATAATAACTGCATAGGTGGAAACAAAAAAAAATGCAATGACCTGCTTGCAAGCATTTATTGTGATTTAAATGGAAAAAAATTGACTGAAATAATTGTAGTAACTGCTGTCCTGCTAAGGGAAACTGTATATAAAAGCTGTAGATAAAGCCACTGCTCCTTTAATAAACTCCTGACTCTGTAATAAAACCCAGCGCACCCGTACTCACTGTAGTGCACTCTGGGGTTTTACTGCTTCAGCCCTTCTTAATCTGTTTTGGTGGCAAACTTTCTCGAAGTCTTTATTCTGAGTCAAACTGATGAACAATACAGTTCAGCATTTACAATGATCATAATGTCATTTGGCCCACTGTTTTAGGCTCATATAATCCATCACATATTTTTTAAAATCCAGTTATGATATTAAATTATTCCTCATTTACTTGTGTGGATGCTTTGCTGCCACTCATTTGTCACATATAGGACTGAGTACCGCCACCCCCACCCCAAAACAATATTAATATACCACTTTTGAAACACAAAAGCAGCACATTAATATTGTATGATAATGTTATTCTGACGTATGATGGTAACTATGAAGCAGCAGCAGAATTAAAGTCTTCCTCAGACTGTTCAGTGCACTTACATAGAACTAATTAAGTGAAACCACTGGCTCATCAACTCTGATACCTCACAGCAAGTTTGAGTGAACTGAAAAAGTTAAAAAGACTCAGTTTTGCATGTCACAAAATAGTTTTACTTCCTGAGCACTGTGATTAGCAAAAAGCTGCCTGGTTGGAGTCTTTCTGTGTAGAGTCTGGATGTTCTCTCTGGCTCTCCCTAAATTCAAAGACATTCATGTCAGGGTGACTGACAAGTCTAAACTGGCCCAAAGTGTGAATGTGAGCATAAATGATTGACTTTCAGCCGGTCTACGATCCTTCTGTTGCTGTGACTGTAAGGGAAAAGCTGTAATTTTACACATATTTCATTACTGCAGTGCGTCTTGCTCATATATATGCCGTGTACTGATATCTTTATTGATCACACTCTGACAGGAAGTTCCTGAGGTCCATTTGGGGTTGGACCTGCATCTTTACGGGCTCTTTCATCGTCCTCCTCTCCCTCTCAGCTCGTCACTCCCTCTCCCTTTCCCTCCGCCACCTCTCTCGAGTAGGCCTCGCAGGTTTGCTCTGGTGGGGTTGTCGGCGCCTCCTAAACCTGCTGGAGGATGCAGCGGGGACCTGTTACGAGCCCATGACCCCAGGCCAGGACGGACAGAGCACTGCCTCCCCAGTACAGCCTCTGTTGCTCTTGCATGAAGACCAGAACAAGGCCTCCTGCCTGAAAGCCCACATGCTGTGGCGAGGCTACGAAGTCTCCCAGGACGTCCTCATCCTCTGCTTCTGCTGTCTGCTGCTTGTTGAGGAAATGTGCGTCTTTGGTCGTCACTTGGAGCAACAGAAGACTCTGCAGAGGTCACCCGGGACCCCACTAAGAGTCATCTTCCTCCTGTGTGTTCTTCTCCTCCTTGTTTGGATGTTTCTGCTGCTGTGTTTGCTTGCCTACTTCCCAAAGTTTCCCTCCCAGCAGCTAGGCGGAGCTCTGGGCTACTTGGGGTGGAGAGGACTCTACCAGGGATTGTACAGACTCAGATCAAGCTGGGGTTGTCCTGGTTTGCCCAGAGAGGGACTTTCTACCACAGCGCACATTGACAAACAGCCCCAGTAGTGTGACACGCTTAATGAAAATGGTGAGATTTTGGCACTGAAATATGTCCTTCAAAGCTCAGGAACAAATTGCCAAACCCTCTTTTAAGACTGCATACTGTAAATGGGACATCACATTAATAGTTTGCTTTCTTTAGAGGTCAAAATTAGTCCAAAAACAAGCTTAGAAATCTCATTCAGACAAAGTAAGAGAAAAACTGTTGCTTTATTGTGTAATCTGAACCAAAACGCAGGCACAGTTAGAAAAAGATTTCTGAGAACAGATGTATCATTACTTGATGATGAAGAGTGTTATTCTACACTGGTTGTTGCTTATTAAAAAAAACAAAAAGAGCCTGGAGTCAGTCTCAGTAGATGAGCGCTTTCCCATCTCCTCTGGGTCTCTTAATCTTGTCAAAGTTCTTGTTAATGATGTCAAACAGCACAGCCTGGAGAGAGAAATAAAGACACCGAGTGTGACGCAGAAGCAGGATGATATAGGGAAGACAGACAGGTTACAGGGAGTCATAAAAGAGAGGGACGTCCAGATATGGAGCTGTAATCACGTCAAACAGCTCCTTTCATCATCGCCCGCAACGCCTTGTTCATTAGCGGCATCAAACACGGGAGGACAATGGCCGAAGGAAAAAGACGAGCTGATTAATGGACGGGAGACGGAGCGCCAATCAATTTAACACAAGCACTGCAATTAGTTTAATTACCCTCCTATTAAGAAGGAATGGATTCCATTTAAGCTGCCACTCCCGCCGCTTGGACACGCCGGGCATATTTTACACCCAAGCCGCTCGATTTAAAATACAGAGCATGAAAACAGCAGATGGTACACGGAGGGTGGACCATGAGATTTATAAGGTTCAGGATATACGCAGTCAGAGAGGGCCGACTGTAAGCTAGAGGCAGTGGGTGTCTTACGTATGTATTGCGGATGTCCAAGACCACAAGGCGGAGCTCGCAGTACTGATATTGGTCCAGCTCGTGGACCAGCTGTCTGTAGTCTCCCTGCAGCAGAAAACACATCACAAACAGCGAGCGTATAAGCAAAACGATGTGTAACATGATAAGTACGTGGCACCACAGCATGCATCTAATTTATGCGGGAGAGAAAGTGGGGCGTTTTCAGCGCACCGGCACACATTTTTGTCATTCACACATTAATATGCAGATTAGGATGCACAGTGGGAGACACTGACCACATGGGGCGACTTGGAGGCTTTGGCCACAGCGTCACCCCTCTCGTTGTAATACCTGCCAAAACAAAGAGACGAGAAGCGTTACAGTACCACCCACCTGGTTTAAAATAGCCCCCAGCGTTTCACTAAATGTCACATCCAATGCCACACTCAAGACATCAGTGTGGTTTTTAATAAAAACAAAAAAGCAGAAGACTGTGCCTCTAATTGTCTCTGTTAAGATGTTCTCACTTTCACACTGATTCTGCTTATATCTATATGACTTTTTTCTCTTTGACTTGACTAAATAAAGATGGATGAGACCCTCTGAAAGCCTGAATTGCTGTTCATCTGTGTAGATTTCAGACACTGAGCGCGCCTCCACAGCTGCCTGTGTGTTTGCACAGAGCAGGTTCGGCTGTTTTCTCTGCCAAATACTTTTGATGGAGTAATGTCAGGTCTGTTTTCCTGTGCTGTCCTGGCTGCGTCAGTGCAGGCTCTTACTTTGAAATCTGAGTCTGGAATCCTTCAATCTTGGTGCGTGTGTTGGTCAGCAGCTCAAACACTTTCTCCTGGTGGACACGAAGGAAGATTTAAATTCAGCTGGATAAATTTCACCCTAAAGAGAAGCTCCAAACGCGATTGTTTACCAACCTGGACAGCCACTCCAAAATTGTTACCATCCTCAATTTTAGGAATCTGGAGTTGCACCCACATTGACACCTGCCAGGAAAACAAACAAACAAACAAAAAATCCCACTAGTGTAATATAGGAGACTTTTTATCACATTAATATTTTCTGTACATATAACTCGACAGATTTTTCTCCACGTAAAGTTCTGAGACTGACCGTGTTGAGCTTCTCCTTCAGTGTCTGGATCTCAGTTTTGACCTTCGGCAGGAGGCTCTCCACGTGCTCATTGGTGCAGATGGGACCACATGGAGGGCCTGGAGGACAGAGGATAACACTCCTTCACTTAGTGAGCTGCAGGTTTGCTTTTCTAATATAGAAAAGATTCCTTATGCCCTTGCTTTCCAGTTAGTTAATCATTGTGTAAATGCTGTTTAATCTTTGTGTCATCAGCTTCTGAGCCACAGTAGACTCATCAGTTTGTTACAGAGGAGCAAGAAAACCAGTGATGTGTTTCACACATGGGTTCGGAGCCTTTTTTCCTGCAGTATTTATTGTCCTTATTCACAGAATTACAGTTACTGCTGAATTGATTCATCTTTCTTTCCATTTTTCTCCATTTACCTGCTTCTTCATCCTCTTTATCGCTGTCCTTGTCTTTCTTCCCCTCCTTAGCCTCCTTCTGTAAAATAAGAATAGAAGGCATCAGGTCGCACAGTTTTTGCTGATGATTAATCTCTAAGACAGCTAGGCTGCATGCCTTTTTCTTTTTTGGCTTTTCATCCTCGCAATCTCTGTTGGATTCTTTTTCTTTGCTTAACACATGTAACCCAGTTGCAGCAATCTGTGCCCCTTGATATTCTAAGGGGACTCTGGCAGCTTCGTCTGTACTCCCGAAAGTTGTGCAACCACCCCAAATATTCTCCTAACCCTCGTTTAAAAAACCCGTGGCATTAGCTACACGGCTCTCCGCCCTCCTCTAAATCCCCGCATGAGTATTAGTTCAAGACACACAGCCTTTGTACGGTTTATAAAAATCTGAAATTCACAGCCGACTGAAGTAACATAAAAGGCCCGCTCGCTGCCAGTTTGTAAAACAGCCCTTGGAAATTGCACAGTGATTGGTTGTCATGGTAACTGGGGACTCAGCATTGTGTCTTTATATAATGAAACACTAAATATAAACCCTGAGCCGAGGACCCCAATTGAGAGGAGGCTCTATGAAGAAATTCAAAGGTTAAACAAATAAAATACAGATGTGAGGCTCCTCGATACAAAAGCTATTACACCTGGGCAATGAAACAACGGCTGTCCTTCATAAATCACCCCAAATGCTCTTTTATTGGATTTATATCACAGATTTAAGGAACATTCGTATAGGGTTTGAATCCCCACCTCCTCTTTTTTCTTGCGCTTGGCCTCTTCTTTAGCTGGATCGGGTATCGGGATGTCGAGTGGAGCCTTCAAAGAAGGCAGGTCGTTGCACCTGAAAGACTGACGCACAAACACGAGTCACACAGTGTGAGAACCGAGAGCCCGCTGGTGTGTCCCCACAGTCACACGGGTGCATACCTTCAGCAGCTCCTGCAGCTCTTCAATCTTCTGAGGGAAATATGTTGACAGCAGCACCTCCGCCTGTTAAAACAAAGTAACAAAATCCACATTAAAATTACAAACTTTTTAAGCAGAGCTGGAAAAGATTTGTCACTGTCGGATAACTTACCTCCTTGGTGAGCTTTTGGCAGAAGTCGTCCACCTGGAATAAAGAAGTCACGGCTTTTAGGTTTGCTTATAAATGACCATTTTATTTAGACCCTGCTGCTGCTCACCTCCCGTGACCCCTGCTGTCCGTGAACCAAAGAAAACCAACACTCATGCGGACACTAGCTCGCCTGCTAGCATCACTGACACACTAACCAGTGAGTGAAGGGAAAAGAGAGTTAGCTTGCTGCTACATAACACTTTGTGCTAGCGGACTCACCTGTTTCTTCGACTTGAGGCGAATATCCACAGCAGCCATGTCGTCTCTGGAGAGGAGATGTGGTTTATAAAAGTTTAGGAAAGGCTTTGACTTCACAGGAGGCGGTTAGAAAGAAGAATGTGCTCTCTTTCTGTGTAATTCAATGCCGTGCACGACACGGACAAATACTCACAGTTACTCAGCATAAAAAGCGAAAATGAAAGTAAAGAGCGTTTTAGACAGTTCCGTACTTTCCTGCAATAATAGCGAATGCACGTGTTGCATTGTGGGCCGTGTAGTTTTATTTTACTTTATTTTATTTGATAACGAGCATTCGACTTCTCATTTCCCAAAAAATGGGAATGTGAAAGAAAACTGAGTGGGGAAGTCTACAAGCGAAAAACCACTCAGAGAAATGAGTTTCTGTGTGGCAGTAATTATTTCATTGTCCTCAAAGGACTAAAAGTGACCTGTGAATCATCCAAGCATAAACAAGTCACCTAACTCAAGGGATGAACCAATGTTGAGTCTAAACATACACAATTTAGCTACAAGAATTAATTTTCGTCTTTAGGCACTAGCAGTCTGTCACAAAAAACATGTTTTCTGCCCTAATTTCTTCAGTTGAATCGGCATGTAACATTTTTATTTATTTATTCATAACCAATAATTCTATATCTTTGTATTGTACAGCTGTGATTATTTCTACCATACCATACTTACCGTATTCTCATACATGTTTCTTATATTGTATATTTGGTCCTGTACAATACAGCTGTTTCTATTTTCTATTTTTTCATATATGTCTCTTTATTGTATATTTTGCACTGTACAGTTATGTTATTTTATTCTAATTCTATATTTTGTTTTATTCTTTCTTACTTAAACTTACCTTTGGTTTTCCCCTTCCATATTTATTCTTTATGTCGTAGTCTTTTATTTTAAGGTCACGGGCATGACTGTGTATGTGACAAATAAAATTTGATTTGATTTGATTTTGATAAAAATACCAATTTGACAGGTATAACATAATATTTTTGGACTAACAAGGTGATTCCTAAAAAGCTATTAGCTGCTGAAAACCTGACACATATCTGAGCATGGTGTGCAGTATGTCCTTAAAAATTGAGGAACCTATCCTCATTAGATAAAATTAGATAGACCTAAAAACTGTCGACAGCACATGAAGAGTATCGGAAAGTCATGTCCTTAAGAAACATGAAAAACAATACATCAAAATCCTGACACGGGACCTGAGAGATGCGTCTGACCCTTTATTCATCTACTGTTCACTGAAGCCTGGTCAGAAATGGTCTCAGTGGTGGTCAAGAAGCCTTTCCTAAAAAGGCTGAGACTACACAAGCACTAAATCACAGTGATGTCCTTTCATACACCCGGAGAACTATTCCTGAAGACGACAGAACAAATTACTGAAGAAAGCTGCCCAAGACAGTTCAAGCTGTGTGTATCTTACAAAAGCTGACTTTAAAGCTTTTAGCACTGCACAAACTCTGTTTTTGTCTTATACTCTGTATTTCCATTTGTTTTTGCACATGTTTCATTAAATCGCTGCTCTTATATTTCTCATTTTTATAGAAACATATGAAGAAATGACTCAAGACTTTTGCACATGACTGTATATCAATGTTTATGTCTATAACTTTTATATCTATAATAATATTTAATACACTGTTTATTTAATTTCATTTTTTATTGTCTTATTCTTTTGTAAACGCAGACATGTTTGGACCCAGTAACCCAACCTAAGAATCAGTGCAATATCTAAGAAATAATGTAGAAAAAAAATAAATCTAACATCAGATTTAATTCCTTAGATTGATGACACGACATATTTCTATCCTCTCAGAGGGAGAGAGCTGCTGTCCTTTTCATCAGCACCCATTGTGGTAGGAAGGGCTGTTTTAAGGCTTCACACAAATATGACTGCTCAACAAAAATGTGGTCATTTAAAGCTTTCATAAACGCAGCATCACTTTTAGAAAATGTCACAAAAATTGCTATTCTCTCTCTCTCTTTATATATCTAAAATAATTTAATTTAAAACTCCATCTCTCATGTTAGATGTGTAAACAAACTCTGTGTCAGGTCAGTGTGTGAGTTATGAGTGCTTCCACTAGTGGGTGCTCTTGTTCAGTGTGGAGTAAAAAACACAAACGACAGATAGTGACTGACAGCTTCTGAGTAAACATGGCCTATAGAGATATGTGTTGGTTTTTTTAGTGATTGTTGTTTTTTAATCTAAATCAAATCATTAGATACAGCTAAGAGGACTGTAATGTAAAGCGCTTTGGGGTCCTTAGGGACTAGTAAAGCGCTATATAAATACAGGCCACTTACCATTTAAATTAACCTGAAAGACGCTTCTAAGATTTGATTCTATGTTTTAAATCTTTGCTGGATTAAACTACAGGTATAAAATGAAAAGTGACACACTTTTGAAAAAAAGAAAAAGAGCACTACTCATGATTGGTAGGTGAGCGTTTCTGCTACTGCACCAGTATTCTGCTGTCACAATAGCTCCTTCATCAGGAGCTGTGTGGACAGAGGCATGGGCTGATCCACTCAGTGTAAAGAGTAAATCAAATAAAGATACCTGAGTGAGGAGAAGACACGTCAGAGCCTCCCACTGTAAACAGGACACTGGCCAACTACAGGTCATCCTGCTATTACGTGCCAGCACACTGTGAGCGGGGACATTATCAGGTAAGCCTATCGTGTCTAATGACAAAAAAGAGAGTAAACACCCCACGCAGCTTTAACCACTTTGTTAAATCATTCTCTTATTTCCTGCCCGTTGGAGCGTACATAAAAATATAGTTGTTTTCTCTTCACCTGTAGTATATTGCACCATAAAATGTAACACTAGAAAAACAATCACTCAGCATACACAAGGGTGACAGTCCAGAGCAAAGGGCGACTGAACTCCATTAGCTATTGCAGCTTTGATTTTGACTGGGTGAGCGATTAAAGGTCTGCACTGTGTTATTCATTTTGGGGAGGACGTTGAGAAATACTCCTGACAAAGTTCATGCGACTGAGCAGAACTGCAGAAAGAGTGAGGTGGCTTCGTGATTGGCTGGCGTGAATGTAAACGATTTTATTTACAGACCTGTCATTATAACAATAAGGGTGTGTGTGTTCCAGAAAGAAAGCATGCAGCGCTGAGCCCTTAAGGTTCTTGCAAACCATTGTTTATGCAGACTGAGAAGACTAAATAATTATGTTTTAAAAGCTTTAAAATAAATCATTGTGAAAAAAAGCTTTAAAGCTCACATGTTAAAATCTTAAGTCTTAATTTACTTTGCACTCGCTCACACCCCTAAAAAAGAAAACACGCCATCGTCCCAGCCTGTCTTTGCTTTTTTGGACTTTGAGTTTACTGGTGTGGCTTTTGGGCCACAACAACATGAAGAAAACTCCCTCCCCACAGAAAAGTTGTGTGTGTGTGTGTGTGTGTGGGTGTGTGTGTGTGCATGTCCACGCACTTTAGTTGTTTGCTGACTCTGCAAGCTCTATCAGACAACATGAGACATGAGTGGTGAAGTTTAACCAGGCATATTGAACTGTGGTCTCTGTCGTGTAGTCCTTCGTCCACACCCACCCTTTCACTTGCCCCTTTCTCACAGCTTCATTTCTGTGTGTGGAAGTTCCGAGAGAGAGGGAAATGTAACAGGATAAAGCTAATGCTGTGTCTTATAAATATGAATGGTGTAGTGAAAAGTGATAATTACAGCCATATTCTCTCAAAAGGTTATCAATAAAACTTTAAAACTTGGCAGCTGTGAATTTGTCGCACCACTTACATAAGATTTATTTATAGTGTCACATCTGCAAATCCTTGATTTACATTTCTTTCAGACATGAATGATGTGATGATTTTCACTTCTTGGCTTGACTGAATCCAATTTTGCGCCCTGTTTCAGGGTTTTGAATCTCAAACCTGATAACTTCTCTTTGTCTTTACCAGTGCTGACAGAAGGTTAATTACCTGCTATCAGGTTTTCATCCTGAAAGGTTATGGGCTTTCTTTGCCTCCTACAATGCTTCATTATTTTAACCATTATGGGAGGTCTTTATCCTTCAAGCTCAGGTCCTCTACCGGAGGCCTGGGAGCTTGAGAATCCTGTTTAGTATCTTTGCTGTTCCTAGGACTGCATTCGTCTGGACAGAGATCCCAAATGTTGCTCATGGGATCTGGAGCCACTTGGTCAGTTTGGGGGGTCACCCCACCGAGTGCTCCGATTATCACTGGGACCTTGTGACCCTTGGTACTTCTCTACCTTCTTATGTTCGTTCTTTTCTAATTTTGCTGTCATTGCATATTGCCACATCTATCACTAAAGCTGTCTTCCTCTGCTTGTCCACCACCACTGTGGTTTGCTTCTAGCAACTACCAACTTGTAAATACCTATTAAATACCAACTTGTCTAAATTCTATAAATATTTAATACTTTTTCTCTCTTTCATTGTTATTATTATCAGTGCTATTTTTTTTCTTTTCTTCTTAGTATAACTGCACACTCTCTATATGCTCATGTAAGCTGAGGAGCATGAGCCAAAGAATTTAATTATAGGTAAATGTGGCTACACTATTTATCTGTATATGACAATAAAACTTGAAACTAGTGTCACGGTTTCATGGTTAGCCATCACCCTTTTGTCCGTCTGTAAAATCCCACATGATTTTCAGATCAGAATCAGATATACTTTATTAATCCCGAAGGAAATTATGGAAATTATTTGTTTTGGTAATTTTCGACCACTGGAGGGCTAAACATCTCTCATTTTAAACTTGGGAGTTCCACACCATACTTGGTACAGATGTTGTTGTATAATTTGACAGCCACTTGGTTATGGCCCTGCCTGCTCGAATTTTTGCACTCTGCTGATATTTGCTGGATTGTTTCAGAAGAATCTTCAGTCTCTATCAATCGTGTGTTTATACATTGTTCCTCTGCTGGCATGATTAGTGCCTCTGTGCTGTCTTTAAGTCCAGCTTTGTCCAGCCATCAGTATGCGTTCACCTGCTGAGAAGGTTTGTCGCTGTTTTAAATTTTCTGCATTTCTGCATAATGGTTCTCAGTGTGGTTCACTGTAGTCCCAGAGCCTTAGAAACTGCTTTGTAACCCTTTCCAAACTGGCAGATGTCAGTGAATTTATGTCTTGGCTGTTTCTTTAGATCCTGGTATGATGCGTTGCTTTTTAAGATCTTTTAGTCTACTTTCCCAGTCTGGTTTCATCTCATTTTAACAGGCCTGACATTAATTAGTGCCAGCTGTGGTTAATGAAACTGAACTCATATTTCTCATTTAGAACAGAATAGCTCTTTTTTGTCCTTGTACAAGTACAATGAGTGTGAGTGGCCTGAGTGATGGGGGTTACTCTGACAATGGCTCTGATTAGTGAGGTGAGTGGCCGTTGGTGTTGTGGGTCCAAGTGAGATCAGTGGAGATATGGGTGCCCAGACACCCTGGGTGGAGAAAGGTTCCCCCCGTTCTCCATACAAAGGGAGCAGACCAGTTTGTACCTCCTGATGTCCATTATGAGTTCTTTTGTTTTAAGAACGTTTAGGTCCAGGCTATTTACTGAGCACCAGCAGTACAAATTCGCTACTTCTGCCCTGTATGCTATCTCATGTCCATCAGAGATGAGCCCCACTACGGTGATGTCATCAGCATACTGAGCTCTGTACGATGGTGTTGAACGTTGAGCTGCAGTCCAGGAAAAGCATTCTTACATAGCTTTTCCTGTTCTCCAGATGGTTCAGGGCTCTGTGAAGGGTGATGGTGATGGCATCCTCCATCGACTGATTAATAACAGTTATTCATTCAAGAAATGCAGTTACTTGTTGATATAGGTTTAGATAGCTATTTTAAAATAAATGTATGTGAACATATTCCCTTTGAGATAAATGCTCAGACTTCAGACTGTTCTATGTGCTCTGTTTCAGGCAGTTTATTTACTTATTTATTTTACTACCGTTAGCTCTGCATGATTTCAGTGGTGGTCATCTAAGGCTGTGTACACAGCAGCCCTACACAGATGCTGTGCAGACCCTCTGTGTTTTCAACAGACACCCAATAAAAGGAGGTGCTGTTTCTGTCCACCACGAGATACATACAGATTATTTTGAGCTGTGAAAAATAGAAAGCTCACTCTAGAAGAAACCAGGACTAAAATATGGAGAAGGAAATTGGCTTAATTACTGTGTTTTTCAGTCATTCTAACAAGAAAGTGTCATTTAGGGCCCTGTGATGTTGCAAAATTATTTAATTTAATCTTACCAATAAAACTGGGCTACAAAACCAGTGTCAGAATAGAAATTTATTCTAAAATAGATTTCTAACAAACTTATATTATTCTGGCATGAGGTATAGATGACTAAAACTAAATTTAGATGTGTAAGAAACATTTTATTTGACTAAAATAAAACTTAAAACTTTAAAAAAAAATTAACTCAAATGATTTTGTGAACTTGGAAGGCTAACTAATACTAATAAAATATATAAATGGTTTCAGGATCTGTTAGAGGCATTAAATTACGTATTTACTAAGACTGTGAGTCAACTGGCTTTAAAAAGTTTTGTGTTTAAATTCTAATACCCGATAAAAACTAATGAAACTAAACTAACACTCAACATTTTCAAACAAAAATAACATGAACTGAAACACCACCTAACCAACTATAATAACTCTTCTCTGACAGTAATGTGTTTCACTCTTTATTCTGAAAAATGGAAAGCCTTATATATGTAGGAAAACTAAAGGTTGCTGGCCTCATGACAAATGAGTTGTCATTTGAAACCTATTTCCAGCATCAGCAGTTTGCCTCTAGAGCGTTCTGCAGTTGTTTTCCTTCAGGTTGTTTTCAGTTTTCATTCTCAGTTTTGTGTGGGCTACTTGAACATGTTTACACCAGGAATCTGAAACTCATTTTACATGGCAGGCCACATACAGCTCATGCTGATCTTATGTTCTGTCAGGGTACAGAAATTTCGATACAAATTGAACCACTTAAATAGGTTAATATAAGAAAAAGAAACAGAAAAATAAATGCTACTATCTTAAATGAATGAAATATGCCAGCATGAGAAATGTTTGTGAAGTAAATATGTAAAATTCATACATCTATTAGTATTTACTTTGGTTTAATATGAATAGGCATGTTGGAGGTATTTATCAGTGGGAAAACTGTTAAACTTGTGAAAAATACAGTTAAAATAAAAAAAAATGCATGTCCTGCATCAGATTTTCCAAACTCTTCTAATGGGTCGGGCTGGAGTCTTGACCGGGCCGATTCTGGCCCGCGGGCCGTATGTTTGCCACCCGAAGTTTACACCCTTTCCATACGTCTTGACTTTCCGTCTAACAGAAGAGGAAACCGTGCGAGCAGTTTCTCATGAGCTCTCATATGTTGCCTCTGAGTCGCCACCAGTGGGAATGTATTTCCGCGCCCTCGCTCGAACTTCCGGTTTCTCCCCTCCACGCTGGTACTCGGTGCCTGTTTGTACACGAGCACTGTGAAAACTTGCATCATCCAGGAGGGGGGACAAAACAGCCGAACATAAATGGGCACGACCAGCGTAGAAGTAACCTATAGGATATTTAATTGTTCTAGCAGAAGCGCCTCCGCACGCTTTAAGTCGGTACAAAGCGGCAGACGGGCGGGGGACTCGCTGAGGTCGCGCAGCAGACGCACGGGAGCATCCAGTTCACCGGCGGAGAGGTGTCTCCGTGTGAATGTACACGTTGAGCAAAGTGCAAGGTCCCCTCAGAGCACGTACAGATATGAGCAGTGACCGAGTCTAGCGACTGCTGCTCCTGTGTCTCCCTCTCAGCGAACTTATTTGTGCCTCTTTTACACTGTTAGTCTTTTTTATTTTTATTTTAAGCTACTTTAACGTTCAAACCAAAGATGTCGTGCCTTTTACTAGGAGTCATACGAAGGTGAGTTATCGCGGCTTTCTGGTGTTTTCGTGATTTAAATGTGTGTCCGCTTTATTCTAACTTATTTTGTTAGTGTTTTGCGTGCTGTTTAAGTTACGATACCCCTTCATTGTATTTTCGATGCTTTTATTTTGAAAAGATAATGCTGCTAAACATGAAATCTGAATTCATTTTGACCATTTTTTGTATTAAAATAAAAATAAATAGACCATTTTGAATGAAGAGTTGAGACACTGTAGCAGTCCTCATTCATTGTAACAGATTTACATATTTCCAAACTATTTTAAGGAGTTCCTAGAAACAGTTTCACCTTACTTTGACTCTTCCTGCTTGACAGCTGCGCTGTTACCTGCTGAAAAATCTCGTTTGACCTGATATTTGATACTGGACACTATGAGTCTGATGAAGTTATTTGCTCGCACTCATGACACAGATTTTAATGTCTTTATGAGCGACGGAACACACCAGGATAATTTGCCGTCTGTGCTGCTTTTACCCCTCCAGGATTTGTGATAAGCCCACATCACACAGGACTCAAAGTGAGCACTGACATCGTGTGTGTTTGCGCGGTTTTATTTTGTCATCATAGATGCATGTTAGAGAGTGGGTGAATTAGTGACTCAGTGACCTGTGGATTTTGTTTGTATTTCCACTTGAGAGATTGCTCATGCCCGGAGGCATCACCGAATGCCCCGGAGTATTTTACTGCGTACTCACCACACTAGGAGTGCTAATGCATGCGGCATGTGTGCATGCTCCTTAAAGCGATGCGCCGGCTCGTCTTTGCTTGACGATTAGACTCCTCCCTAAAGAGGCCTTTGACCAGGATCTGTCAGGGTTTCAAAGGTAGACTGTAGGCGTGGCGGCCTGTGGTGTGTGAGGATTGGCTTGCTCCCTTGGAGGTGTGTTAGGGGGACAAGTTGTTCATCTAAGATAATCAATAACAGAGCTGAGTTATGAATTCTTTGTGTTTGTTTGGTAAAATATTAATCCTTAAACATTAGAGCGGGCTGCTGCTAAGTGGCTGTTCCCTTGATGGCTTATGTCTGGATAAATCTATGCAAAAATATACCAAGCAGCATTCCATATCATGAATTGAGGAGGAGGCAGGAGGTAAAGTTGTGGCATGATGAGATGGCTGACTGAGAGAAAGTTGGATGAGTCATCAAAGTCTTTACAGGATTTCTAAAAAATATATAAAAATTCACAGTCTCTCTCATGCAGACAAAGAAAAGCAAAGTTGCTAAGCTACTACAAGTTCCTCAGCAAGAAAATGAACAGTTAAACTTAATTCATTTCAAATTTAATCTAGCTAATCCTAATCTCAGTCACACTGGAGATAATATTAAGCACCGCCCTCGTTAATTATCTGCAACAGCAGCGTGACAGTGGTGATGTTTGGGAGCATAGGTAATTGATGTACTGTGAAGGGGCTAAAGAGTCTAGAAGCCTACAGAGCCGGTCTATTGGAAGTCACAGATAAGCCTAAACAAAGTGTCGTCATTTTTGGGTCAAAGGTCAAATAATAGTCGTCTGTTGCTGTTGCTGTAGAGCTATAGCCTTATTGCTCAATAAAACGCCATCAGTCAGAAGGTGCAGACAAGGAGTTGTTTGTAGATGATTATCTCAACACGAAACTGGTTCGGTGTCTTTTTCAAATACACCGAATGAGCAACAGCTGCTCCAAACTGTGGCTGTGAAGTCAAGTTTACCAGTCTGCTACAGACCTGACACACTGTGTCTGAAAGCTGCTTTGAAGCTAGCCGTGAGTGTGACATTAGTTCTTATTCCTCAGCTTTGTGCCTTCACACTGCTGGGTCATGTGATCACCTTGCTCATCATGAACTTCATGTCATGCCTGCTGCTTGCACTTTGTACATCCAGACCAGACTAACGTGTGTGTGTGCATGCATCAGTGAAAGTGAGCACACGTGTGGGTGTGTGTGTGTGTGTGTATGTATAATGACCCACCGAGTGCTGCCAATTGGAGCCCCGTGCGTGCAGCTGTGTGCATGTATTGATCTTTGAAACAAAGTGAAGCGGTGTGATTTGTGTTGGCAGTTATTAGCTTCTTCTTGTATTACGACTAAAAAAACGTTTAGTCACAGTCCCTCCGGGCCTCTCATGTGATCATAAAGAGCATGAATTTCACATTTACTAAAGAGGTCATTGGTTCAGCCATAGTGTCCACAGACACAAAGCACATGCATTGTATATTCTATTGTCAGAGACAGGCAGGGGACACGCATGCAAAAAGCCCACAGGCTAGTGTTGTAACTGCACACATAAAGACTCTCAGTGGCTTGTGTTTGTGAATATCAAGCTGCTTACAAACAGAGGGCCCCGCACCCACTCACACACTTCACGGCATATGTGGAAAGGTCAGCTCGAGGCTTCTCAGTTTCTCTAATAACAACAACAAAGACACCTCATTCTCACTGCGGCTGCATTAAAGATCAAAGTGATACTTTGAGGCTTTAACTTGCTTTACTTACTTTTTTTTCCCCAGCATCAAATTTGAAACCGACTATGTCCTTTGAAGGTTTGCATTTTGGAAAAATGTCATACATGAACATACAGCTTTACATGGTTTTGTTATACATGTTGTACATAAAAACAAAAAGTTATTTTCTAAGGGGGCCGTATGGAGTGACAGTAGAGTGACCGAAGACCAGAAACGACGACAGATACTTAAAAAGGCAACAGACAAACATACACGTCAGTATTATTGTCAAACACGGCACGATAAGGACATCTGTCCATACATTTACTTTGCACTGCACATTTAGATTGCGAAGGCACTGTGGTGTTGTGGCACAATTGTCTCATAGCAAGAAGGCCTTGGGTAAAGATCCAGGCTTTTGCATGTTCTCCCTACATCTCAGTCCAAAGACACAAGATTGGGTTAGCTGGTCACTTTACATTGGCCGTCGGTGTGAATGTGAGCGTGAATGGTTGTTTGTCTCTTTGTGTTAGCCCTGTGATAAACGGGGTACCCCCTGGATACGTCATCTATCCTACTCCCTGTAACATCTGGAATAGTTCGCCCCCATCCCTGGGACCATGAGCTGGATAAGCAGAAGAAAATGGATGAATAGCTAGATTATGTGAGGTGACTCGCCTTGTATTAGCCTCTTGTGGCAGGTCTTTCAGGAATGTACTCTAAAGAATGAAGGAAACGGTTTGATTGCTTCAGAGATTTGGCTCTCAGTTGTCTCTGTATAGAGTTGCATCCAAATTCCTGCTCTGGTCTCCTGGCAAATGCACTGATCTAAGCTCAGCGAGTTATTTATTTTTTGCTTTGTATGAATACTAAAGAAAGAACATTGGATTCCAGGACAACAAGCACTATGGTTAAAGAAGTTCTGGTATCTTCAGGTGGTTTGTGTATTGGAGCTGTGTTTAGTCTGTGTTGTTGGATTTTTCTTCCAGTCACCAATAGAGTGATTTTAAATTCTCCTTGCCTTTCAGGAAGGGTGGTGTCGGGGCGAGCGTTGGGGTTCGGTCTCTGGCCTCCATCCCCTCGCTGCCGCCGGCAGCGGCCGACTTTGTGAAGGGGGCTGTGGAGGAGTGTAAGCCTACCAATGTACACGTGGTGACTGGGACGCTGGAAGAGACGGCCAACATCCTGGCTGGTCTGGAGAGGGACGGCATGGTCAAGAAGCTTCCCAAATATGAGAACTGGTAAAGATAATGGAACAGCATAGGAAAAAAGCAATGCCCTAAAGTAGTTATTCTGAAACATGCTGTGACAGCTTTGATGATAAACTTTTTATTTGGCAGTTGGTTGGCACGTACAGACCCAAAAGACGTGGCCCGAGTGGAGAGCAAGACTGTGATAGTGACTAAGAAGCAGAGAGACACGATCCCCATCCCTGCTGCAGGGGTGAAAAGCCAGCTGGGTAGCTGGATGAGTGAATCTGATTGGCAGAAAGCCAGAGAGGAGCGTTTCCCTGGCAGCATGGCCGGTACGTAATTGGACGGAAGTCAAATGTTTGTTCATTGTTGCCAGGAGACGGAGCATTTTCACCTTTGCTCTGCTTTAATTGACTGTCACGTTCACCTCCTGAAAGTATTCTATTTTATTTTTAATGCTAAAAAAGGTTTTAAAAGTTGTTTGATTTTTTTTTTTTTAAAAAACAACAATGATTTTAATAGTGACTCAACACCAGGAACTTTAAATAAGCAGAGGTGTATAAAAAAAAAAAAAAGAAATACCGTGAGGCCTGCTTCAGGTTTTTTTGTTGTCACTTTTGAGTTTGTTGCCTGTTAGAACAGGATTAGCTTCCACGTTTGTTGCAGTGTTATAAATCCTGCTTGTAGGTACACACCTTAACCTCAAGGTTTAGGTGAGTTTAGAGAAACAGTCGTCATTCTGTGAGGTAATAGGCGAATATCTATGATCCATATATTTATTTTTTTAAAGGCTTTTTAGTCTTTTTTTAGACAGGACAGTGTAGTGAAGAGTAGACAGGAAAGCAGGGAGGGAGAGTGGGGGGAAGATGGGCAGCAGAGGGCCTCAGGGTGAGCAGGCAACCACACACCACAAGACTCCGTGTGCTAACCTGCAGCTGACCCATAAGTATTTTTGAGGGGAGGGGCTACTTTAAACACCTGGAGGTCAGTAAAACAGTATTTACTCTTTCAGCTAGTGTTTGCATGGTTGTTTGACCAGTGTAACAACTTTTCTTTGTGGTATAGAAAAATATACCTTATTGATCATATTAGACATGAGGCTGCATAACTCACGATTATTATCACGCAAATCTCGGGAAAAACATGTTTACAGTCTTGAACTGTACTGGTGCTGCTGCTTGATCCTCTCGACCTTCAGCTTTTAGACCTGAAGCTTGTTTGCTACCGCGGCTAAAAATAAACTGCATCAATGTATTGTTTTTAATTTCTGTCCTCACTGTAGGTCGGACTATGTATGTGATTCCCTTCAGCATGGGTCCCGTAGGCTCACCTCTGACCAAATACGGTGTCCAGGTAAAAAGCTATTGTTCTCTCACTCCTTCATACTCAGCAAAAAACATGCAATAAACACCTGAGCCTGCTGTGCTGCTGTCTTCCAGCGAATTGCTGTAATTTATTTTAGTTTTTTTTTTAGTCATTGGGCTTCCTAAGTTATAGGTCAGAGTAATAATCAGTTTATTGTTTCTTCAAGGTGACAGACTCCCCGTACGTTGTGGCCAGTATGGGTATCATGACACGTATGGGCACTCCTGTTCTCAATAAACTGGCTGAGGGAGTCGAATTTGTGCGCTGTCAGCACTCCGTGGGGCGACCGTTACCGCTCAAAGGTGCAGATTCCAAGAGCCTGAATCGAGTTTTATTTGTAATTTGTATGTTTTTGCAACATTTTATACATTTTACAGCCTTTAATTTTTTCCCTCCTTTTTCCTTCCAGCTCCTCTGGTGAACTCGTGGCCTTGCAACCCAGAAAAGGTGCTGATCTCTCACCTGCCCGACACCAGGCAGATCCTGTCCTTTGGCAGTGGCTATGGAGGAAACTCCCTCCTTGGAAAAAAGTGCTTCGCTCTCCGCATCGCATCCCGCATCGCCAAAGATGAAGGCTGGCTGGCTGAGCACATGCTGGTTAGAATGCTATGTAGTGATTATTACCTGAGTCTGAGTTCAAAAGGTTTTATATTAAGTTAAAAACATTAAAAACACTATAAGCCTACACCTTCATCGTTTATTAAAAAAACTGAAGTTATATTCTTGCTAATATTAGTATTTCCCTCTTTCTTCTCTCTTCAGATCCTAGGAATCACCAGTCCTCAGGGTGTGAAGCGATACATCGCAGCTGCCTTCCCCAGCGCCTGCGGCAAAACCAACTTGGCCATGATGAAACCAGCTCTACCAGGCTGGAAGGTTGAGTGTGTGGGGGACGACATTGCCTGGATGAAGTTTGACAGCCAAGGTAAGGGAAGCCCTCACACACAAAGATTCATTTTATTAATCCAAAAGTAATCTGTGGTTACTTAAAAAAAATCTCTACTCTTTCTGTAGGTAAACTGAGAGCCATCAACCCAGAGAACGGGTTCTTTGGCGTGGCTCCGGGCACCTCGAACAAGACCAACCCCTACGCCATGGCAACTGTCGCTAAAAATACTGTGTTCACCAATGTTGGTGAAACCAGTGATGGGGGTGTGTGGTGGGAAGGACTCGACCCCCCTCCTGCTAACATCACGCTCACAGATTGGCATGGCAAAACCTGGAAACAAGGTGACATCAGTTGTTGTGTAATAATGTACTTAACAGTCAAAGTGTATACAGCACCATCTGCTGGTAAAACAAAGCAAAGTCACATGTTTAGAACTGGGATAAAGCAGTGATACCAGGGTTCCCCTGGTGGTCTGCACAGGTAGTGCAGGTGGGCAGCAGTACTAACAGACATTTAGAATCAGAATACTTTAATAATCCCTAAGGAAATTGTGATTTATAGTTTCTCCAAGATAGTAACAGTAACATACTAAACTAATTAAATATTACAATAAAGTAAAGTTTACAAATGTAAGAAATAGCACAATATAAAAGTAAATACAAATCACTCAATTATAAATATCAGGAATATTACAGAGGTGAAATATGTGTGCTGGAGGATATTTGGGATTACTCTTGACTTTGGGAGGTCAAAAGTACTGCGAGAGTCAAGAGTACTAAATAGCAGACACAGTTAAGAATTAAGTGTGACATTAAAAATATGCGCTATTAAAAACAAGAAAACAAAAACCTGATTTTTTTTCATTTGTACACAGGAAGTTCAACACCCTGCGCCCACCCCAACTCTCGCTTCTGTGCACCAGCGGCTCAGTGTCCCATCATTGACCCCCAGTGGGAGAGTGAGGAGGGTGTCCCCATCGATGCCATCATCTTTGGCGGGAGGAGGCCAGAAGGTTGGTGCCAAGTTTAAAGACATTTTGTACCCCGGTGGATTTATATTTTCACATTTTTGCTGTTGAGTTACTTTACCAGCAGACTGATCATTTAACTTGTCTCTTGATAAATATTTGTTCATCTAGCATCCAAACAAAAACACCCAAAACACATTTAAAATGAAATGTTTCAGTTTTGATGTTCATCGAAAACATCTTCAGCTTTCCTGAAATGAAATGGTTTGTTGAGAAATCATAGATATACAATATATAACACTCCATTTCTGTTTCGTTCAGATTGGCCCTCCTGTTTTCAGGAGATGGGGTACATACAGACTGAAGACGCTATATGTAAATTAAGTGAATAATTTGGTATTTTATTTCACGTACTGGTAAATTAAAAAGGGTACATGGGTCTGGCCTAAAAGGTTGGGAGTCACTGTTTTAGTAGAGACACAAGACAGGACTCACAATCACAGCTGTGCTTGAACGCATCAGTTGCAGTTTGTGGTTCATGCAGTACAATGCTTGTATTTTCTCTTTTAATTTATTACAACAAAGTTTAAAAAATAATGTTTGAAGAACAGTATAAAGTGTGACAGAAAGTAGGATCACACTGTAATCACGTGATCTTGATGTTTCAGGAGTCCCTCTGGTATACGAGTCTTTTAACTGGCAGCACGGAGTATTTATCGGAGCTGCAATGAGGTCTGAGGCCACAGCAGCTGCTGAGCATAAAGGTACGAATCCTCACACTTTACTGAGATGCAGAAGTTCTGTGAAACACTCTGGAGCTCTCCTCTTTAACTTTGCTATTTGTCATATAATGAAATAATGAGGAAGTTGATTTTTCAATTCCCCTTCAGGCAAGGTAATCATGCACGACCCCTTCGCCATGCGGCCCTTCTTCGGCTACAACTTTGGCGACTACCTCGCTCACTGGCTGAGCATGCAGAGCCGTAAGGCCCCCACTCAGCTGCCCAAGATCTTCCACGTCAACTGGTTCAGAAAGGACCCGGCAACCGGCGCCTTCCTATGGCCCGGCTTCGGTGAGAACGCCCGCGTGCTAGAGTGGATCTTCAAACGCTGCGGCAGAGAGAGAGAGGACGAGGCAGCCAAAAAGAGCATCATCGGCTGGGTGCCACAAGATGGCGCCATCGACACTAAAGGTCTGGGTGGCAAGGTGGATATGGGCGCCCTGTTCGACGTGCCCAAGCCTTTCTGGCAGAAGGAGACCCAGGAGTTGAAAGCCTACTTCACTCAGCAGGTCGGCGCCGACCTGCCAGCGCAGGTGGCGGCTGAGCTGAAGGCACTGGAGGATAGAGTACACAACTAAAAAGCCTCCTGACAGGAAGTAACAAAGAAGCAGGGAGGGAGGTAGTCAGGAAGCAGAATTCACTTCAAGGTGTAATCAGAACTAGTAACTGGGTTTACATGCACAGAAATTTATGAACGAATAAACAAACAAACAAACAAAAAAATGGGTAGAATGAATCTTATGTTGAGGATTCAGTCATAAAACCAGTAATAATGTGAATATCGAACTTTTCCTGTGTATGTAAACACAGTCAGTGACTCCTGCCTGTCCTTTTGTTACGAGAATTGAGATGTGACATTATCAGTGCAACACACCTTCTGTTTTGGGACATTACACACTGTTGCTACAACACCTGAGGCTGCTGCTGTGTTGGTTAGGAGGAACATTGTACTGGAGGGCCACCACCGGTGCCTTTTAGGAGTTTTAACAATAACGAGTTCAGCAAATGTTTACAGGCTGAAGCCCAAAGATTTTCTTTTTTTTGTTCGACAGAAGATGCAGTCAGAACATTTTTAACTCATGAAAGAGTTTTAGATGATCATTTTTATCACAGCATTGCTTTTTAACACTTTCCCTGCCAGAGTACTGTCTTAAACATAACACTGACTCATAAATCACTAATAATTCAAGACATCCTATAATGTTTTCGTTATAAAACCACATGTCTGTATGTATATGAATATATATGTATACACATGTACACATCAGACGAAAGCATTTTGTTTTTGACATGATTTGAAAACACTGACTGGTTATTTTTAATCATTAGCAGGGATGACGTTAAATACCCTAAGTACAGACATTGTCGAGGTCTCATGAAATTTCTTTTATTTTAAATTGAGGTTGATGCAAAAATGAAAAAAACCTTAAAAGTGCATTAACTGTTAAAAAG
>VUQR01017099.1:0-17922 GCA_015108515.1 Hemichromis elongatus
AAAATGATTCCCCAACCCGTTAACATGTCACGATCTGCGGAGGGCAGACCGAGTGTGGGAGTGAGAGGATCCAGGCGCAGACAGACGAGGAGACAGTAGTGGACTAGAAGCAAAAGCGAGCCTTTATTTTGGCTGATAAAGTTACAGGCAACTGAGAGCACCAAGGCAAAACTAAACGAGACCCGAACTGGGAAAAACTAAAACTGACACTTAAACTACAGGGAAGGCTAGACAGGGTGACTACGAAGAATATGACTGGGACAACTATGAACAGGACTCATGAAAGAACTGTGAACGTATACACGAAAGGCAACATGAACATGACCAGCGCAGAGTCCTGAAAGCAGACATAACATGGAGAAGCTAAACAGACGACGCGACACTGAACAAGGGAGACTGAAGGCTCAAACACACACATGAGGTGATCAGGAGAAGTGGAGACACATGAGGACACAGCTGACTCGAATGAAACATCATGACACAGGGGAGAATAAAACTAACTACATGAAGACAGAACACAAGACCCTTTTCAAAATAAAACAGGAAACATAAAGAGGCACCGACACGACTCGAACTTAACACAGAAAACTTGGGCATGAAACATGACAGATAAATACACGTGGACTAAACATGACAAGTGACAACAGAAACTTAACACAGGGATGAGACAAAAGGAAAACTTGATAATTCATTAACTAAAACTGTAACTAGGCATGACAGAACATAACTATATCAACTGAAACGAAACCAGCCTCAACTGCATAACAAAACATCAAAAAACTCAGAACACTGGGTCACATGACCCAGGACCATGACAGAGACACAGACTTAAAGAGGATTACCTGCTCTCAACAACCCTAACCCTAACCCCATGCAAAGACACAACACTAAAAGACAAACTCAAACTAAAGTGTTGCCATTTTGCATGTGAACGAATCTTCACCAACTCTTACAAGCGTAAAAAGAAGCTGCAATTGGTTGTATGCAATAGTCTCTTTACAGTCGCTTAACTGTTTATTGCTGTACAATGAAGGTTGTGTCTGTATCACAAACTGCTGTGAGACCGGGTTTGTATTTACAGAAAACATGGGGAATATGTTGATGGTCATTTATGTAACAACCCAGTGTTGCGTGTCTGTCTTTTAGACCGCATTCAGTTTCAGCCAAGAAGACAGGGCAGCTTGTAATATTGGCTCCGGGGCATAAAGTCTCCAAAACAACGTGCTGTGTTAAAGCTCATTGCCTAGAGTACAAAGCAATAATTGAGATGATTGTATCAACATGTTTATCTGCTCTCATCTGGACTTTAAGTAAAACGACACAAAGAGATTGCAGTGTTCCTGCATCCCCAGTGGAAATTATATCCTTCAGAAAAGGCACGTTTTGTTTTTGTCATTTTTCACTGTCTTCTAGTGGTATCTCAGAAACAGGGCCAACATAACCCAAAACTATCTGCACAGCGAGATACCACAACAAGTAACAGAGAGAGAGAGACGTTTTGCAGTCACAGTCTGGAGGAAACGCACTGAAAGAAAGTTTGCTCTGAGCGATTTTGACTTGTGCCGGTGTCCTCATCCTGTATGCTGTTTACAGTGAGCAAATAACGGCAACCGTGTTAGCGGCTGCTGCCACATCTGTGTAGAAATTTGTTGACTTTACCATGAGCTCACAGAGGGGCTGAATGTAGTTTAGCAACTGGTGTTTTATATGCATGTGTCAGTTTTTCCGTTTTTCTCACATTCCTGTTGGTGGGGGTAACACAGCTGTACACTGCCATTATAAAACCAGGAGGAACGCTGCGGTTGGCCCCGCTGGAAGTCTCGTCTGCTGCCGGGGCAATTGCTCCGTCCGCAACTCACGTTTTAACCGGAGCGCCAGGGCAAATCCGACTCCTGCTGCTGTTGCTGCTGCTCGAGACTTCACCCTATTGAGCTTCTCTGTTTCCCCGCTTTTGCTGTCTTTTTGATTATATTTTCTCCACCTTTAGGGCTCACTGTCGTATTTGGCTTGAAGTTAAAAAGTCAAAAGAGTAGAAATCCCTGTCAGATGATTACCCTGGTGTGTGTGTGATTGATGGTGTGTTGGAGAAACAACAACAGGCCAGTGCCAAAAGTTAAAATAAAAATAATGACTTGAATTCTGATAAGTAAACAGAAGAATTTTATTTTTAAACACGTACTTCCTGTGCAGTTCCATTAGTAGCTTTGTGATGGAAACTGCAAAGTGTCACAGAGGAATGGCATAACTGGTTGGATGAATCAAGCGGAAGACTATAAAGAGAGAAGCTGTCAGCAGTGATGGACTACCTGTATATAAGCCAAGCCTTTCTTCAGCAGTAGCCTCTCTGCCTCTGAATAGCAGGAAACTGGTCATGTAAACAGCTACAGTTGATGGAGGGAGCTGAAGCAACACAAATCAACACAAATGCTCGTGGTGAGAGGGAAAACAATCTGAGCATTTTCAGGTACAATGGAAAAAAAAAAAACAATACACCAGGAGAAATCTTCATTTTTTTTCCTTTTGATCATGATGTTTACATAAACACAGACTGATTTTACTTGTACTGCAGTAAAAAAAAAAAAGTGCGTCTGGGCCGACTTCTTTGGAAAAAGATGTTTATCGGCCCTTATCCTGATTGGCCCTTATCCAGCCCAATCAGTGAAGCTTTCATTTCCACTTGACTCGAAGGATTTTTCAGGTGGGAGTAAAGGTTTTCCAAGGCACTTCCAGAGCAGGTAGTATGTTGCAGTGACAATGACAACATCATTGTTTCTGAGAAACAACAAAATTCTAGAGAAGGCTGATTTTAATTGTGTTGCCCGTTTAAAGGATAAAACACTTTATCTTAGGTGATACATATTAACCATTGAATAGATGTATTTTTAGCTTATATCAGTATGATGTCCGCTCCATATTAGCTATTCTGAAGCACTTATTAATGTCTTATTGTCTAACTATTTTAACCAGCTTTCCCCCCATAATATCAGCTTGTTTAAGTATCATTATTTTGGAATAAGATGCACTTAAGCTGTTTTATGATACAAATCTAAATGTAAAATTTAGGAATGAACCTTTTCCTGCTCCCCAGTACATATCAGTTCTTGCAAGCCTGCATGCCTCCCCACCCCCCCTGCCCCCCACACTAGAGACAACGCCTGACTTTATAACAAGGTATTTTCTCCTATTGTCATATAAAGTGTTACTTTGTGAAAGATGCAACAATAGGAACTATTTATTATTTATATTATACTTAACCTTGCTGTAGCCCCTGAATGCCTATAAAAGGCTGCTTTAGCTACTTCTCTAAGCCAACTTTCTACCGATTGGCTGCCTCTTATAAACAAGATGGTTTTTACATCCACTCTCACTGACATATCTATATAAAAATTTTAAAAAAGCATGCCAAGTCCTCTTTAAAGGATTTATGTGAACAGACATATTAATTCACTCTTTAACATTCCATCTATCCATGTTCTTAACCACTGTGCCAGTCCATAGCCGCTGAGGGGCTGGGACCTGTCACAGCTATCAAACAGGGGTATACCCTGGGCAGGCCATTAGTCTATACAGGCTTATACGGTGCTGTGAAAAAATATTTGCTCTGTTTTGAGTTCTTATTTTTTTTGCATATTTATCAAACTTGAGTCTCAGATACAGAATTTGGTTTACCCAAGCAAGATTACTTACAGATCTTTGAAATCACTTATGGTAAGGGAAGTAGGCTTAAAGATCTCAACACCCTGCTACACCCCACGCGACCAAAAGCAGACACCACCGATGGCGATAAAATACTTTTCAGGAAACCCTCCTGAAGTGTGAGTCCTCACGAGCTTCCTAATTATTCCCTGGAAGTCATTGAAAATACAATCAGCCAGCACAGATTGTAAACAATAGTCATCCTGCTGTCTAACTGGAGCTTTCTATCTAAACATGTCATTGTTGCTCCATGGAGGAAATTGTTGTTGTGTTACATAAGATGGGAAACAGTCTTATATATGAAACTAATGTAAGTGTTCTGGCAAAAGATTAAAAAAGTAGAATATGAATTGGTCAGCTCACTTTATGAACGTGTTTTGATAGTTGTATTTTTAGGTGTGTGTATGCAGTGGTGTATTTTGATGCTAAGGGCTCAGGTAGCAAATATAAAACAGAATACATGGTTATATAATCAGAGAAAAAATGTGGAGCTGCCAAGCCTTGTGTGGCTGAAGTTAGGAAGTGCACACCTCTACTCCATACTTACTAAATAAAGGCCCAATCACACAACCTGACACCAAAACTCCTGTTTATGTAAAATAAAGAGTCACAGGAAAACATTTCATGCCATGTCTGATATGGAATTCACACAACACTCCTTCTTCTATCACCAGAAAAGCAAAACATTTCTGGAGCTTTCATTTTAACCCCTTAGGCCATATTTATATACCAAACCTCAAAGAAGCTCTACTGACTTTGTATCTATTTATTTCATGTCTTTGATTAGTTATTTGGACTGAATAAAGTTATTTCAAGACATAACAGTACCTCTTGCCTCTGACTCTACTGAGTGTTTTTTTTTAACCAAAAGAAAGAGAAGTTGTGTTGTTTTCCTATCATCTTTATGAGTGTATGCAAGTCATTTGGACATAATAGTGTTATGTGAAAGTTTTATATCTGCAGGGCAATGGTACCTCACGCCATCAGGGAATTTCAATTTCATGGACTGCAACAACACTTAGATGAGTGGAACTTGTCAAAGTGACATCCACATGGATGGCAGGACCCAGGGTTTCCCATCAGAGAATTCCCCAAAGCATCACACTGCCTCCGCTGGCTGGCCTTCTTCCCATAGTGCATCCTGGTGGTAGGTGTTCCTCAAGTAAGTGGGTCTGGCCAGCTATATGATGTAAAAGATTGTGATTCTTCCGACTAGAACACCTTCTTCCATTGCTCCGGTATAGTTCTCACGGTCATGTTCCCATTGTTGATACTTCCATCAGTGGACAGGGGCCAGCACGGGCACCCTGACATGTCTGCAGCTATGCAGCCACATACACAATAAACTGCAAGTCACTGTGTATTCTGAC
The DNA here is from genome assembly GCA_015108515.1 of Hemichromis elongatus. Taxonomy (NCBI): domain Eukaryota; kingdom Metazoa; phylum Chordata; class Actinopteri; order Cichliformes; family Cichlidae; genus Hemichromis; species Hemichromis elongatus. The sequence continues at coordinate 5,067 of VUQR01017099.1, forward strand.
ACGTTTCTATCAGAAGCAGCATTAACTTTTTGGCAATTTGAGCTACAGTAGCTCCTCTGTTGGATCAGACCAACCATCACTCACAATGTGCTTTAGTCAACCATGGCTGCCCGTGACCCTCCCACTTGTGATACATACTGACTAATGCAGAATGGAAACACATTACAAAAACTGCAATTTTAGAGATGCTCTGACCCAGTTTTCAACCCATCATCATTTGGACCTTGTTAAATGAGCTCAAATCCTTATACTTGCCTATTATTCCTGCTTCTAACACATCAACTTTGAGGACAAAATGTTCACTTGCTCCCTAATATATCTCAGTCACTAACAGCTGATGGCTTTAATCATAAAAGACTAGTTGGTGACTGGTTGGCAAACATTGGTGAAATGTGAGTATGCCAGATTGGCATGGGTTGCTGCCTGTCGCTAGATGAAATTTTTCAAGACCTATTTGGTGCTGCATCGAAAGCCTCGTTGTGATTGCTTTAGTTGCTAGCAGATTGAGTGGTTGGCAAGTGTCTGCAGACGAGTTGGCCTTTTCTATGCAAACCACAGAAACCACTGTAAAGTGTTACATAGACCAGAATCAAAGAACCTTCAACATATAAGTTGTGCATTAGTGCTGAAACCAGTGCATTTTAAAAGCCTCCCTTTTCAGGTTCAACAGTTCTTGAAAACTGTTAGGATGTGTCACATTATATTGTTGTTCACTAGATCCTACTTTTCATGGCAAGAAAGCTTACACCCTGAAACAGGTGGTGTAATGTGGGTCGATGTGTGCTAAACTCACAAATACAATTTTAGTTGTGATTGTTTATGTTTGGAGGAGTGATGCTGCCCATCAAGTGTTACTCTCTTTCTCCACACCTTTATTATTATTTTTTAAATAGGGAACAAATCCAGTTTTTCACTTTACCCATTTTCTGGTAAATCCATGGAAACTAACCATCCACCATCATACACCCCCACTTATAATGTGATTGTGCTATGATCACCTCACATTTAGCTCTTGGCTGCTCTTTGATGTGTGCCAAGTACACTCATTGCATCACTCTCATTCTTATCGACACGTATCCAGACATTTAGCCTCGCCTCTTTAACTCAAAGGACGATGAAGGGAGGAATTAAATGAGGAGAAGAAAACAAAGATTCTCCTCGTGGGAACCGGTGCAGTAAGTGATACATCCTCCTCTGTACGCATTTGGGGAGAGAGGTAAGAGAAGAACTCCTCTCTTCTTGGAGCTGAGGTCATCCTAAATTAGTTAATTAAAGCAGTTTGTTGCCAAAACATTAGCTCAGCCTCCAGCTTGTTTTGTCATTAGCTGAACTTGGGCCCCTGTACTAGTCTCTTCTCAGTGAGAAGAACATGAAGCACACAGTTTGTATTTCCAGTGGGAGAAAGCTGCTAGCTGTAACATTACTAATGTCCAGCTTTCAAAAAACATTTACATTATTATAGCCTACAAACGCTTTTATTCTTGCATAAAGCCTGTGTTATTGACCATATAGCAATCCCGTCATTTTGATTGCGTATTGGCGTAGGACTAAGCATATTATTCCTTAAAATATTGAGAATATAATAGCTGTATTTGGGGATTGTACAGCTGTGTGATTACAGAGCTCAACAGGCCCGTATAAAAACATTTCTATTTTCAGGCATGTTCAACAATTCTTATACATATTCCATTTTAATATATAGAATAGTATTGGAAAATGCGTATTTCCACAATATTACTCATGAATATAAAGGAACACAACGGCTGCTGGAAAAAATGCTCTGCCTCAAAATTCGGTTCTGTCTGTTTTTTGTTCTCGCGAGAAGAATGGGGTTACCAAGGTACCGGGCACGCAGCGTCCTCCAAAAATCGTCTTGATCCAATGAGGGGAGCTCGGACCGTACCAAAGTGGGAACCAGTTTAGGGGTGCAAATAAAAGCTTTCCCAAAGAAACTTGGCAATATTAAAGGAACTCGGAATTTTTACAACATGGAAGCGACAGCTGTGTAAACGCATTTTGCAGTTCTATTAAAGACGCAGCAAATCTTTTAATCTGCCCTTTTACAAAAGCCCAAATGTAAGCGTGTGTTCAGAGTTAATTAATGGATTCGTCCGCGCCAACATTGAAAGTTTCGTGAAAGTGAACTCCAATGCTGTTAGCTTGGGATTGGTTTACGTGTGTTTAGATGCTTCGACGCAGCTGTTTGAAAGTCGAGCTGTTTTAGCTTTTATCAGAGTTGGTTTTACAGGTGAGTAATCTTTTTAAACTGCTCATCTGTAACTGCTAATGTTGCGCACCTGCACGACGAATACACCTAGTGTGATACACTTTCACCTCAATGTGAGATTTGGCTAGTGGAGTAGCATCTAAGGAAGATGGCCAACATAAAACGGTGGCATCTTTTTCTGCATTGTGTTAAGGTGTCCTTAAGAGACGCATTCGTTTGACTATTGAAGATACGGACTGTGGCTCTGTAGAGACTGGGCCCACTGAGCTTGGAGAAGGCTCTTTAACACTAAGCGTGCACAAAAAACCTGTTGCATAAGAAGAGGAAGTCGTGTAAAAGGATGTGAGTCTGGTTTAAAGGTCGTGCAGAGCTTCACTGTGTTCGGGATGTTGATGTATTGAAACCCAGCTTTTTGCCAGGGGGAGGAAAACGGTTCCTTTTTCTGTGTCGAAGGAGGAAGTTACGGCCCTAAACACGTTGCTGTTGAATTGAAGGGCCCTTCCTTTATTGACCCTAGCTGCCTTCGCTTTGGATCAGCTGATTAATTCCAGTGATTTTTTTGTGTGTGTTGTTTTTGTTTTAACCTTTCAATCAGTCTAATCTATTTATGTCCAACACATGTCTAGACAAAATGAGTTGTTTCGTATGTGATGTAATCTTTGAGTCATGTTGGGAAATTTCTTTGTCCACTCCTCTTTGCTGGCAGGGTCAAAAGATCAGCTTCAGCTACAGATAAGTCCGCTGAGTTATCTTTATAAACCACAATGTGTCCTAATTACAAAATTCTGCACGTGAGTTGGGCAGGTAACAGATTGCAGTTACTGGCACAGGGTGAGGTAAATACCTTGCAACACTTTTCACCTGGGGGCAACAGTTACAAACACACCACCTTTAAATTTCTTCTTCATTCTTAACAACTTCCAGTATCGGTATGTGTTAACTAGAAAAGTCCCTCACTTGCCACTTTTTTGTTGTTGCTGTCCTTGTTGAGCTATTGTAGATGGGACTGCTTCTTCCATCTATATAGGAAAAACATTACTATTATTCCAACATGTTTATAGCAGTGGTGAAGCTCTGGCATACTAGTATTGGCATATGACTTATGAAGAATTTTCAAAGACTTTGTTTCTGAATAGAGGAAACACCAAATAGTAGGAGGAGAGTGGGGTAGTGGTGTCTGGAAAGAAGCTTATGGGGGCTTTTAACTGAAGACGGAGACCCACCGCAGCCCGAGGGTGTACTTTCACTGTTTTTGAAGCGAGAGATGAGATCCTGCTCTTCTAATGCGATTGGAAGATGTTGAGTTAACATTGATAATGCAGCCTTTCGTCTAGTTCGGGAACTGTGCATGCTACTTCGTAACTGCAGTGCCAAAATAGTGGTGGAAATAACAAAGCCAGCCTACGATAACAAAGGGCTATTTGGTTTTGTTTTAGTTCACTGAAGAGCGTATCACTGAATGGCACTCGCGGAAACCGTGCTTGTGTATAAGGGTGTGTGGTCAGACGTAGAAGTCCACTGTTTTCTCATGAAGTTCCTTCTCGCCTCCTTAGATGTGTGTACTCTTTTAGGTCATCTGGTGCAAGCTGAAGCAGAAGTGAATATCTAATATTGTATGGCAGAGCTATAAGTGACTGCAGTTGTGATTTTGTGCTAATAGAAATAAAACAAGTAATATGTGTAACTGTGTGATTCTTCAAGCAAAAATGGTAACTATGTGCATGTTGTATATTTGTCAATGGGATATTTTCAGGTTATGGACTGTTGGTCAGAAAGAAAACTAATCTACAGCACGGTGAATCCATACTTTCATGTTTACACCGAATTCTCCCCCTACCTCCTACACGTCTCTGTAGAAATCGAGACTCGTCAGACCAGATTTCCTTTTTTTTTTAAGCTTCTATTGTAGCCTCAGTTTCCTCTTAGCTCTTGTTGCCCTGCTATCAGCGCGGTCATTCTCCCGTGACCTTTTCACCCAGAGAACACGGCTCATTTCATATTTCATTTTTTTTTTTATTCTCAGAGAATCTTAGAGATGCTCGTGTGGGGAAAAGGCCAGTAGATCAGCAGCTGTTGAAATACTAGCCAGCACCAGCGATCAAGCCATGTTCCAAATCACTTTCTTCCTTGTTCTGATGCTCGCTTTGAACTTCAGCAGGTTGTGGGCGACAGCCATGTGATTGGTGAGTGGCCAGTTGCATAGCAGCCTTTAATACGTGACTGTAAATCTTTATAAATCAGCTTTAAATAAACAGTTTTTCTCGTTTAAAATAAATGCTTTTGCACAACATATTTAGTGATATTTGCCCAAACATAAAAGACATGTTTGATCATCAAAATGTAAGGTGTGAACAGATAAGCTGAGAAGATGGATACAATTTGTCACAGTAGGGATCAGACTCATGGACTTGGGCTAATGTAAGAGCACAGATGGGACTGTGTGTGTCATCCTGAACCAACAGAAACCCAGAATGGTGTTTTGCTGCCCTAGAGTTTCTCAGAGCATCTTTTTAAGAACGAAAAAAATCTTTCTTGTTGTTTACTTTCCAGTATTTTTGGTCCTTCTGGTGGTGCCTCGTCTAATTTTAGCCATTCTGGGAAGGGGAAAAAAAATCCTTTTTAGTCGGAGACCGTAATGTCGCAGTTTGTGCCCAACATAGCTGCCGCACAGACACACGCACGCACTGGAACATCTCACGTGAAACGTTACCCCAGCCTGCTGTGATGGCGTTCGTAATAGTTTGGCTCACCGCTGGAGTCTAGTCGTGTTCCGTTTTCTCTCAGCTTGTCCACACTGTGTATGTGGCAGCAAGCCTGTGATTAGCTGCAAAATATCATATTTTCCATTGAAACCTACATGCCATCCATCACAACCAATAATAGTGTGGCTTAAGCTGTGTAATGCTCCGCTAGCTGTAGACTGTAATATTATAGCCAACAACATGGGAAAACGTTTTCCTTTGCAGAGTGCACGTTGGGTTTCTGTTTATGTTCACATGTAAATACTCGTCTTTGAGAGAAAACACAATGAGTTCTGTTTTAGTCGAGTTTTGCTGAGATCAACAAAGGCAGAGTTTGGAGTGCGCTCGTAGGCGGCACAAAGACTCCCACTGCACTTGTTGCAGCAGTAGGTATTACTCATCGTGTCACACGGACTGACTCAGAGGCCTTCACACTCGCTGCCTGGAAGCTGTGAGCGTTGCGTTGTTTTGCTGACTTTGCCAAGTCCCGCTTGTTGTCTTTTTCTCTTCTTCTCCTCTTTTCTGTCTTTGTAGCTTCCTGGCTTTTCTCTGGCTCCCATCTGTTCCATGGTGCTACCTGCGTTTTTGAATTTTATCTTCGCCCTGTCCTGCAGTTTATCTACACTGACATGGCGATGAGGTCATCTTACACTGACACTGTTATTCAGACTGGTGAAAGTAATCTGCTCCATTTGGCCAGAGTATACAGCGCAGCCACAGTTAGAGTTGGGCGTTACGCAACACTGTTCCAAGAACTACTTTACGTTGGATCAAGCAGATTAGTATCAGATTTATTTACTCACACGTCACTAAATATGATGTTCATTTTAATTGCAAGTACATGGTAAATGGACTTGTGAAGGGCTTTTTGAGTCTAACCCATTAACGCAGTTTTTCACAGCACTTTATTTGTTAGGCACTTTCTAACGATCACACGCTCCCTGACGTCTACTGAGTCACAGCCATCCATATGTGCTCACGATCACAGGTCAAGCATCTTTTCTTGTGCCCATATATACAGTACTGTGCAAAAGTCTTGACCCACCTATTATTTCCTGATACTTTTTGCTAGGAAAATTCAAAACGGGTGCAGAGTTTGCACTGGCTGAAATGCAGCCGCAAACGGTGAGAGAGCCTCAAACATTTTTCACTAATGGCTGTAGACACTCTCGTACCTCTCTCCTCTCCAATTAATGACATTTTGAACCAGAGTCCAGTCCTGGTGCTCAGAATCACCTTGTTTCATGTTTCTTACACACATGGGTTTCAGATACTAAAGAAATGTGAAATTGCTTCTTTGCTAAAGTCTCTGTTGCGCAGACACAACACTGGTTTACCCCACTGAGTTATGGAATGACTCGCGGGTTAACAAAGAAAGCATTCCTCTGAAAATGATCAGGTACAAAGTGTGGACTGAAAAGAGCAGCCAATGTTCAAACTTTGAAAGGCCTCCAGCCTGGAGAACTATTACTCAAGACCACTTAAAAATGACAAAGTCCTCCTTGGAAGCAAAACAAGTAAAATGAGGGGAGGGGTTAGGCAGTACTGAACTCATTCCTTGGCCTTTAAAAGAAACCTATTCTGCTTGGTTTCAACTCCTGGGCAGTGTAAAAATAACCCTTACTCATTGTATACTAGGTCTTGGTGCAGCTCTTCAGCTTTTTATGCTTGCAGGGATTACACGCAGAGTCACTGATCTTGATAAATGTCTCAAAGCTCATCATGCTTTAATCTTTTAACTGTTGTATTCAGTATAGTTATGAAAGTTAAGGTGAACAATTATAGTCTACTTTAAGAAAGTCCTCCAACGCAATATTTTAATGTCACGTGATAAAAGCAACAGTATGTAAGTGAAGGTTAATCTGGGGTTGTTGAATTTGTATGGTGTAGTGGATATATTAACTTATTCAACAAACTTCATAAAGTTTTGATAGGGGAATATTTAAGGTGCGTTTCAGTGTGCTGCAGCTGGCTGTGGTGCTGAGGATCTGCTGAAGGCGTTAAGCACACTTGAACTGAAGCAAGTAGAGATTGTTTTGTGCGCCTCTACGATGGGCTCGCTGGGCTGCGCTGACTCCCAGCCGCACTCACCAGAGGACGAGCTGGTTATAAGGCTTCATTATGTAAGAAAATAAATGAAGAGAAGGGCCTCGTTTACAGAATTGTTTAGTGTCTCCTTTCAATTGCAGATATGTGCTTTTTCTTTTTGTCTCTTTGAGTTTTTATTTCTGAGTAGCTGAGAAAAGCAGATTTTCTGCCCACTTAGAACCAAAGCCTCTAGAAACTGATAAAAAAAAATTTTTTAATTAATTTATTTTTTACAGAGCAAATTCTTTGTATTTCCCTGTCAGGTTAAGCCCTCTCTGGTCCAAATATTCTACATGGTAGGAGTCATGTGACAGTCTCCTCCTAAGAAACGAGGTCAGTGTGACTCTGACTCCCCAATCTGTGCCTCTGCATCTCCTGACCTCTCGAAGTCAGCATCTCGGGGCTGTCGTGGAAACAGTTGGTGTAGTGACAGAGATGCTGTGTAGCACAGAGGGGAACTTGACCTATTAAAAGAAAAACCCATGATTTTTTTTTTTATAATTTTCAGTGGAGATGCTAGCTGAGCGAGACTCCACGAGAGTCTCCTAAATGAGGTATTTTATTCCCCGTATCTACAATTGATGGCGTTCCTTTTTGTTGCTATCATGTACATACAGCCTACACACACACACACACACACCGGGATCCAGACAGTTAACACTCAAACTTGGCACAAGTAGAAATATCTGGTTTGGTGAGTCTGTGCTTGGCTTTGACGTGTCACTGAGTGCTTGCTCATCAGTTCTTGGATCCCTACACACGACGGCGTCTGTTGGAAAGCATTTACGTGTGTTTGCTTTTTTTTATTTTGTTGCGAGGTTCTTCCTCGTCCTCCACGTGCTCCACCCTGCTGACACAACGAGTGATGTCTGGATGCCACCCATCCTTTCCTTTATTCCCAGAGGTCCATGGTTCATCATTGCTTGTGTGGGGGACACTCTGCCTCTTGCTTGTCATCAGTGCCTCTGGCAGTTTTGAGTTCATTATTTGGAAACGGCCTTCTGGTTAACCATTATTTACCCTGCCCCCCTCCACACAGGAGCTACTGACCTACTAACCAAACAAACAGTGTTTAACACGTCGCTATGCTATAGATCCCTCCTGCTGTGTCAGGTTAGTGTCACTTTTGCAATGCTGTCTTCATGTAGATGCAAATTGTTTGTAGAGTTGTACAAAGTTCATTTACCAAGGAAGGACCGATTGTGATTACGAGTTAGTTTTTGAGTTGGAAAGAGATACATGTGTGAGGATCTGTTATCATAAAATGTATTAGAGAAATATGGCAGTCAAAGAATTCAGTCTATGTTTAACTGGAAGTTTAAGAAAATGTCAGATTTGACTGTTTATTCTGTGAATGCAGTTTTATTCACTGGTGAAGTAACTTACTTTACATGATGCCTTTAAATTAAGTACTTCGGGCATGTAAGTTATTGATGTCATATTGTTAGATATGTGGTTATTGTTAGGGGTAGCTTAACATAGTGGGACGACATAGTTATTATCAGTACATATGAGTAAGACGGGTAAATGAGCGATATTCTGGAAACTGTTATCCACATGCTGTTTAAACATAACAGTCTTTTTAGGGGCAGTTTTGTTTCTGACTCCAAAACAAGTGGAAACAAAGTCAGAAAATGACTTTCCAACCCTGTAGGAGGGAAGAGCCAAAAAATGCAGGTTTACTCCTGAGCCGCCTTTCCCAGCTCGCTGAAACAACGTGTGGATTGATGTAAGCTTAAGTAAACGGTGTTCTTAATGAGCACAGATCTAATCTGCTACACAGTCATTAGCGTTCTTCCCACTAATTCCATAATGGACCTGTAGCTTCCAGTTACTGTTGTTTAACAAGGCGTGATGCACCATTAGCAAAGTTATGCGCAGGGTTATAGTTAGCAGGCTTGCTTTGAGGCACGGCGTTGGCTCGTGTTGTACTGCTGGGTTTTTAGAGCTTGAGCGATCGCAGGCCAAGTAAAATTGAAATTAACCGGCAAAGAATTCATAGACGCAACCTTCTTCTGTATGCTGGCATTGTTTCTTTCTCTGTATTTGAGAATGAGGATTTAAATTTGGGATGATAGCTTCACTCTGACATCACAGAATGTGTATTGAGGAGTTTGGATGTTAAAGGCCACTTGTTGGGTGAAAAGTGTACTTTTAGTTTCGTAACACACAGATGTCGCTGGAGCTTCAACTTTTTAGGTGTTCAGATAAAAAAAAACAACAACCAAAAAGCTGCATTTATTTGTGTTTACAATTTTTATCTAATTGGTTTAGGGATTATGAACATATTCTGATTTTATATGGCACCAATATAACTATTTACAAGTATTCATGCCTGGGAGATGGTTGTATGTACAACTGTTGAAATAAATAAATAACCAAACAATGAAAAAGTAATCATAAGACAAACCTTTGTGGGACGTGTAGAATCCAGTTTATACCCATTTCAACCAGTAACCAATCATGTTTCCTTCCTGTGTGTTTATGTGCCGGGGTTGAGGGAAGCAATCAGAAGAAGGTTCACTTGTTTACCTTTTAACACAATTCATGTGTCATGTCAAGTCCTGGACTGTGCACGTAAACAGAACCGGACTGCTGTAAAAAAGTGCATTACTGAATCTCTGGAGTACTTCTTAGAGTAGAGCAGAAGTGGGTAGTATAATAAAATCCTCTTCCTGGGTTAGTGGGGGCGTACAGCGGTGCCTGCAAACATCTAATGAAAGCAGAGAGGAGCTGCCTCAGGAAGAACTGTGTGGTGAAGAGTACGCGAGTATCGTGTTCTGTGTTGGTCATCCACGCAGAAAGCCATTTGCTCTTTGTGCATCACTTTGTTGTTCATAGGGATAGCCAGTCGTCATTCCAGGCTTTTCTAATTTATTTGCTATCCTGTCATATGTCAATCAGTGGTAACCTTCAGTTTAATTTAGGAGCTGCTCATTTCAAGTAACGACAGGCAAAACAACTGCTGGAAGCATGAAGTCTCCCAGTGTCACCGACACGCTCTGGTCTGTGAATGCAAATGCTCTTCACCGTGCGAGCCAGCAGAAGTATCTATAGACAAACTTGGATGACAGGAACGTAACTTGTTGTTCTTTTCATCCGAGCACCTACAGCTGTGCTTTTGAGAAGTTTTCTGTGGTGTATGTGAGCGCTCCTACTCTGTTACCTCGGTTGATTCCTGCAGGGTGACAGACACCGGGCCTGCTTGGGCGTGCCGGCATGTAACGGGAAGAGCAATGTGACATGTTAGCCCGGCGAGTCGCTGCATTTGTGAAGTGTAGATGGGTGTGTGTGCATCAAGTGACAGAGATTCTAGTTGTGGTATGAGAGAAAGTGGGTGGAGCTGTGGTAACTTTATCCCCCTCGCACTCTTTCGGTGGTCTCCGAATCTAAAAGTGTGTGTGTGTGCGATAGAGGGGAGGGGAGGGGGGGCTTCCAGTGGGTTGTCAGTATTGACTCAACATTGTATGAGTAAAAGAGCCTGTGTGTGCATCTGTGTATCGTAGATCAGAGTATTTGCCAAATGAGAAGGCACCGCACATTCACACTAATACGTTTAATCCACCTGCCTCCTCTGAGTCTCAGAGCAAAGTCATGTGTGTTAATGGAAGACGTTCAGGGAGTGTTTCAGACACTTTGAGACGGAGACATGCTACTCGATTATAAATTTAAATGTATGAGAAAATCATGTGGTCTTGGTGCTTCAGCATGCTATTTACACGATGCAGTCCTGTCCTTATAATATCATAATAAAAGCTGGTATTTAGTCTGAAATCTTTGTTTAGGTTCAGAGTTACAGAGGCTCTGCATCAGGCTGAAATATGTCAGCTCTACATTTTTATGGCTTGTTGTTACTTCACTAAACCCTCTAAATGATCTTTTCCATAAATGCCGGGATAATGATCATTATATTTGAGTTTTTTGATTTGCTTTTGTTTGTGTTAGACCTTGAGATGCCAAATGATGTCAGACTAAGAAGCAGATTACTATTTCGTTGTTGTTTTTACTCGGCGGATTTGTCTGCTGATCGCATGTGCAGTTTTTATGTTGTGGCAATCATAAAAATGTTACGATTTTAGGATAAACTCTCAGATGAATGCACAGATGTTATTAGCTAATGTGGGCAATCTTGCCATCAATCTAGCCAAAGAAACTATGCAGGTGCAATACAGACAACTGGATATCTGCTTGTATATAAAGTAGTGATTCTGGGGTTCGCTCAGCTCTTACTCTAACTCTAGTGACCATGAGAGGCACTTTTTGTCACATCTCTGTTGGTGCCTCAGGTTGTTCACAATTGCCTCTGTTTCACTAGCACTGCCTCTACTTTACTCTACTGGGTTTCATTTTTCCATTACAATCTAGAACCACCTCAATGTGTGTGGGGTGTCATTATGTAGACCTGCTGCTGAACCAATGTAAACACCTCTTTGGACCATGGTGTTAGTTTGTGTGTAGCCATTTCACTTATTGTGGGTTTCAAAAATGGCAGGTTTGATTCTTGGGAAGGAGTTGCACTGATGACTCATCCAGCGATGTCACTCCTTTCTTCAGCTTGACTCGCTTATACCGAGTAGGTACTAAAAAAAGTACCCGGTACTATGTCCTACCACCTAATGGAAAACCCTAAAGGTCTGGTCGAGCCGAGTAGGTAGTACTGGGAGAAGAGGCTAATGTGTCGTACTGGTCAGAGGGCATGTGGCTCTACATACATGACGATAGGACGTGGAACAGAAAAAGAGAGCGGCTAAAGGGGGAAAATTGGATGAAAGTTGAGCAGATAAGGTGCAGGGGCAGTAGGGAAGTTTTGTGATGAAGTGGAAGGAAGAGAGAGGAAGGGAGGGAGGAGAGCCTAATCGCAGGTGGAGGTAGAGAAGGTGTTGGAATGTGTCAACCCAGCTGAACTATTTATTGTCCTATCTCACCTTCAACGTCCTCTCCTGCTGCTGCCTCAGACCGAGCGCTCTGTTCACGTGTGTCGGACTCAAACCTGTGAGTGTGAGCACCTGAGTGTGTGTGTGTGTGTGTGTGTGTGTTGGTCTGGTGCACCCTGCCCTGACTGCTCCTTTAAACAAGCACCGCTTTGTGTTCAGACTGTAATGAGCAAAGGCAGCTCAGCCACGGTGGGTTAGATGGTGACAAAATATATACTGAATGTAGAAGACAAGTTTGTTTTTAAATATAGTACACAGAGCTTTATATATAGTATTCCAGGAATCCTGTCGGGCTATTCCAGTAGTAAAGCTTCCACTGTACTGCTGTTTTACTGGCTTCAGTGACAGGATATCCTCGGCCACACCTCTTTGATCATAATATTTGCTTTCTTGAATTCGCCATCTGTCTGTCGAGCCACTTCCCTTCCCGACTTTCGCACTTACTAGAATACTTGGTTATCTCTGCATCTATTGGAGAGGAAGGGGGAAATATTTCACTTGAAGAAAGCCACGAGTGTTTTTATTTGGATGTTGTCACAGATGGTAAATTAAATGGAACCCACCTGGAAAATTGTAGTCCTCTCCATTCTAGGATTAGACTGGTTTGGAGGTTGCCACCAAACAAAGGCCTTTGATTAGGGATGGAGCGTTTCCATGTGGGATTAGGTGCAGATATCCTGGCTTTGAGTACCAATACTGACCTAACACCAGTGCTGATAATCGGTTTTTTATTAGCAAGTCAACATCAGCATGGACTTTGCTTTAGCTTTGTAAATAAATCCAGTAATATAAATGTACCGAATCTGTATTTATCATTTAGGAAAATGTCAAATGAAATTAGGCCTGAGTTGGGTGATATTTAGTCT
>VUQR01017100.1:0-30408 GCA_015108515.1 Hemichromis elongatus
TTTCTCGTATATATATATATATATATATATATATATATATATATATATATATATATATATATATATATATATATAAAGAGAGAGAGATATGAGAGCTGTTTTCACAATTACATACAGCCCTTAACTTGTCTTGCCATTTGGCTTGTTTTACAGTACTGTGTTTGAGTTTTTGTGTAGGTAATTGTCTATGCAGAGGCTGCGCAGACAGCTACGCAACCAATGCAAATGTGTTTGCGTGCAGTTCTCCAGAAAACCAACAGCACATAACTCAACATGGATGACACATTGGGCCAGAATAGGAAAGTGAAGATAGAAGAGATGAAAAGACATTAAAGACAAAAACAGATGGATAGACCAAGAACAACACGAGCAGGAGTAGCCCACCGGCCACTTGTTTTTTAGGCTGTGATCCAATGATAGTAAACAGCTATGACATGTAAATCCAAAAGCATAAAGAGCCATTAAACAACTGAGATGTAGGTGAGAAAGACACAGCCAAGTATTCAGTATATTCACCACTACTACTACTAACCCTCTCTTGCATGTGCTGTCCATTTATTTCTAGTAGTGCTGAAATGGATTATTTGCTGATGTGTGCTGCATGTGTGAAATCACAGCTGTAAAAATATCCTGAGGTGATTCTTCCAAAAATTAAAAAGAAGTGAATGTACACTGCTTTTCACTTTTTAATCAGAGTATTGCAGTCAATTAAAATTCTGGATTTTTCTTCTCTTTTTTTTTTGCCTCTTGACTGCCAACTGGGAGACATTACATTTAATGTTCATAATGACTGTAGCCTTAGACAGTTAAGGGAAAGCTATGGATGGTAGCAGCTCTGCCTGCACACTGGGCTAATTAGTATCTGATATTCAAAGGCTGACAGAGCTTTGACTCACCTCAGCAGACTATACATCTTTTATGCATTCACACAGTTATTCACTGCATGTCACATCCTATTTTATATACAGCCTGTGTCAGATGTGAGATGTTTGATACACACAGCCTGAAATGTTCAATCAAATCAAAGCAGTGTCTGACATGATTATTAACCCTTCCTTGAGTCTGGACATGCAGTGCATCCTGGGACGGCAGATGTGGTCTCAGCAGAGCGAATGTGTGATCGGTGGTGACAGGAGGCTCGGTGTGGAAGAAAATGAGGGCTGGCAGAGCTAGTAGTAGCTCTTTTTTCATCTTGGTGCTATGTTCCTCTCTTTGCTCAGTGCTTATTATACAGATGTCCTCAGCAGCAAGTCTGCTATGCATGCAGAAAAATCACAGTGCAGTCATTAAAGTCAACACGGGGAGAGGAAGCAGGTCACAAGAAAAAAAAGAATATGGGAATGAATTATGTTTGCTGTAAAACTGTGAACAAATATACCATAAAGTTGTCAAAACTGTAGTGTTAATAGAAATAATGCATTTAATGTTTGAGGTAACTTTTGGTCTTTGTAAAAAGGATTTGATCATTCGCTGATTTAAGTCTGTTTTACACTTAAGGTTTGCTTCATTAGAAGCATGGATGTTTTGGGTGGTGGATAGGTGCTGGCTCCTGGTTAGGCTTCACCTGCACCTATATAAGTCATTGTTTTTGATATTGGTACATTTTTAAGTATTTTTATGCACCTGCTTGACAAAAGCCTGACCAAGTCTATCTAAGAAGACCAGTCTCCAGTTTCACTGAGTGAAATTCTAGCATTTAATTAGTATCTTACTCAGCACTAATTTGCAGGATCTGATTCACCCGCCTGATTCACTCGACAGGAGCACCTCACTAACCAAGACTGCTAACATTACCTGACATTTTATCATTGCTCACTCATGTCTAAATATGGGCATTTTGGGCTCTTAAACCCACGAAAATGGTGATAGAGATAAAGTCAAGGTTTCAAAATAAGCCAGTGGATAATGCCACAACAGCTAGATTTATCTGTTATATACATCGTATGACAGGAACTACTATCCTTGAAAAATACAAAATGAAGAAAGTAAAAATTAATAAATAAATGCATAATTAAATAAAAACAATTAGCGCTTCCATAAATTGTTAATTATCAGATTCTTTTTGATGACCTTAACGTGGGCTTATTCTGACTTTATTAATAAATGTCTCCCTGCAGTAAATTGTCCTTTGATCATTATTGTTTTGGCCCACTGGAAACTTCACTTTGCTTCAGTTTTCTGTAGATTAGGAAGAACATTGTCTAAACTTTCATACATTGTGAGATTTCTTTATGACGTGATTTACAGGCTTTTAGAAACGACTTCCACTGATCACTTTTCATTAATCATATGAAAAGTAAAGCGAAAGGAGAAAACATTATACTCATTAGAGTCAGATTTGTACTTTTTTAAAGCTGTTTCAAGAATTGAATCAATGGCGTATCTTCTGTGAAGCCTGCGTACTGACAGCCCAAGCTATCAAAGTAACATGTGTTTTCACTTCTCCTCTTCCTTTGTTCTTGCTTTACTCAGCTGGAGCTGATTTGTCTGGGAGCGCGACGTCACTATGTCCTGCTAACACAAAAGCTTTAAACAGAGCTCTTTTGAAATGGAAATTATATTACACATCAAAGCATTACAATCAGATTTGAATAAAGTAATAACTATTTCAGTTGGAAGTAATGACAGAAAGAAATTATAATTTAATGATTCGTGCGTGAGAAGTGTGCTGGGTATTAGATACTCAGTTTAGTTTCAGTCACTAAAACCATGGGGCTCAGACGTGACCTTCTGGCTTCAATACAGTTACTCTGATATAAATACTATTAAAATTAGTTTGCTCTTGACTAAGTTTTAGTGCTTATGGAAGCTTTGTTAGTGTTTGAAAAGTGAAATCTATATGTCATATCTACTCTGGGCATGATTCATGCGGATAAGTTTATTGCATTAGATAAAGAGTGTAGAAATTAGTAGCATCTGGCGCTGCAGTTCCACTGGACTGCCTCTGACCCATCCCCCATTCAGTATGAAAATGCAAAGGTCATCTCTGGAGCCAGCGATTGGTTTGTCTGCTCGGGGTTACTGTAGAAACGTGGCAAAACACTGCAGCAGCAGAGTTGAAGAAGACCCCTATGGGGCTATGAAGGGCTCGAGCTCAGCTAACAAAAACATGATAGTTCCAGCTGGTCAAACAGGTATCACTGCAGTGCACAGGTAGATCACAGTCAGTGGTTACATGTCAAGCAAGAGATTGCACAGTATTATCTATAACATCAGGTATAACTTTATAACTATAACATTTTTTTCACTTAGGTGTTTTCACAATATATTAATACAACACTAATCATTAATTATTATTAATCTCTGGCCTTCTCCCTTCACATCATGTCGTTTGCCTTGTCTTCCTCTCCTCACCCCCAACCAATCCCTGCCTGAGCCTGGTTCTGCTGAAGGTTTCTTCCTGTTAAGAGGGAGTTTTTCCTTCCCATTGTTGCCAAATTCTTGTTCATAGGGGGTTAGATTGTTGAGCAGTTCTCTGTATTATTGTAGGGTCTTAAGGGTCTTTACCTTGAGATGCCTTTTGCTGTGATTTGGTGCAATATACATAAAGCTGAATTGAACTTAAATTGAATTGAATGCCTCACAAAAATATAACAGAATAGAAGAAAGGCTCAAAACTGGGAATGTTTTTATGTTGATTTAGCATGCTTTAATTGTAAAGGAACTTCATCTTAAAGTATAGAACAAATATAAGTATTTAAATGATGCTGGTATTTAAGGTCATTACAATCATCTTTAGGGGAATAAGAAAGCATGCACTAAATTCATGACAATGATTTAAAGCAACATTTAAAACAAGTCCATCCCTTTTTGTGATATTTCATTCAGAATAGTGTGATACTGCCATCTGCAAGCATTGCTAAATATGTACAGAAATGGGTTGTGGGTATTGATTATTCCAAGAGGATAATTCCTCTTGGAGTTCTTGTTGAGCTTGAATGCTTCAGATAGCCTTCCTTTCTGTAATGTTGGTAGTAGAAGGAGGGCTGGCCCCGATGGGATGTCTTTGCAGCTAACACAAATATCACCAGGGCAGCTGCCTTCAAGTCAGTCCTTGAATGTTAATAAAGTGTGCTTTGTTGTCAGCGTCAAACACTGCAACAATAAACAGGCCAAGTTTGGTTTAATATTTCAGTATCTAGTTCACTTCCCCGAGGACACAAAAGAAGAAAATTCCCTTCTGAATTTTACTGGAAAAAATGTAATCACTGAGTATAGACACCTTTTGACTTTGTACCAATATTTGCTTTATTTTGTTATTTTATTTTGTAAGTGAAATGTAGCTTGTGTGCATGGTTAAATGGGTTTAAGTCTTGACTCAAAAGAAAAAGGCTTCTTCTTCTTACTTTTGTGGTTCTGAAAATTCTATATGTTCTAAACTTATGTAATATATTATTTTAGGTGAAGGCAATCTTGGAGAGTGGAAATAGACTATATTTTTTATGGTTAAACATCCAAAGTATTTTTGCAATTTCCCTCCTTATTAAATACCATTATATCTTTGCTCCAAACCTCCACAACAGTCTATCTATAGGATCAGAAGAATGTTACAGGCGCGTAAAGGATGGTGAGCTTGTCTGGCCTCTTGAGTATGTGCTTGTCCATCATCATGACCGCCTCCCCTCTCCCATCTCAAATCAAAACATCGCACGACAGCTGGCAGCAACCACTGCTGCTGCGTCTGTCAAGGCTGCGCCCTGGAGGAGGGTGTTTCTTTCAGACAGTGATGGTCGGTGATTTGAGAGGGTAGGAAGGGTGAGACAAGCCGACACTGCTTCAGTCCACAAGTCAAAGCCTGCATTGCCGTCTGCCTGACTTTGTTTCATCATTTCTCTTTGAATCCACACTGGGCCCCGATTCAGGGCACGAGTCCCAGGATACAGAAGCAGGCTAGTCCTGGATTAGGAATTAAACCAGTGGATCTCGGTTATCCTGTCTACGATGAGCCACAGCCTTTCAGGGCAGCAGAGCCTGTCCTCAGGCTGCAGGACTGCTGGCCATGTCGGTTAATATTAATTCTATCCCTCCATATCTCCAAATTGCATCCTTATAGGCAACTATAGAACTCACTTATAAGAGCAGCTCTCAGATTAATAATGTTTGCTCACAGAGGGAGTCATGAAAGATCCTAACTAATCCCATAGTGGATACATAGTATAACTGAATAGTATGCTACTCTGCAAGAACACAATTCAAATTTTAACTTCAATTTAGTTATGATTTGTTTATTTTTGTGAAATACTTGTAACAAAAGGGATCATTGAAATTAATACAGAATTCAACTGTGATAAACTCTATTTGGAACAGATAAATTTAAGTTACAAGGCATCGATAGATAAGAGGTAAGCTAATATCTTTATGTACTAGGTGCAATTAAAGAGCACAGTTAAAAAATATCAGAAAGTTCATTCATATTCACTTTAGACAATGAATTGAAGATCATCTCCGTTTGCACCTCTGCATCACTCTCAGAGCCCCCATCAGTACCGAGCACATGTGCACTGCATTCAGAATCTCCCTCCTTTGTCTCTGAACTTGAATTTCATTTTGAAGAAGATTTAAATCACAAACAAATCTGGGAAGTAGGACATTAGATTGTGTCGATTTGGTCAGAAAACTCTGCCCTTTCACTGTGAGCAATGCAACAAGGCGCAAGCCACAAGTCGAATAAATACACTGTTGTCGTCTTGCACTGGTTTGTTTTTGTTTCAGTGATTTTTGTTCATGAAACAAAAACAAATTGGGTTGGGCTTATTGTGGATCCACCTCTGGGAAGAGTCTTGGGTACCCATCCTTTGTCCCTCTCACCTGTTGCTCACCAGCCTCATTAACAGCCAGTATTTAAGGATTGCTTCAGCACACAGTCCCTGCCAGATTGTCTTCCAACCTCGAGTGATAATTATATATTATATATATCTTTCCTACAGTCTTGAGGACACTTGGCTCTAAAATCCTTGTTTTCCAAAGTGACCAAAGAGCAGTTTACTAACCAGAGACCCTTACCTGCTTTCATCGAGCTGGCCTATTTCTCTTGGAACATTCATCTCAACTCCCACCACGGAGCAAACCACAGCCCACCCCCCACCCCTGCGTATCCTCCCTGGCATAATCACAAGTAAGCAGTCTCTCCTGCAAACAACCCTGTCTATACTAACTATCTTCTCCTCTTGCCCAGAGAAACTGTTCGCAGTGCCTACTTGCGTCTATTAAACTGTGAAACAGTCTGTTTTGGGGCCACTTTCCATTATTGCCTACTTGGCTTTTGCTGCTAAACATAGTGAGTGTCAAAGAAAGCAATGAGCATGTTGCTGCTCCTGACGTGCATCACATTCAGACACAAATACTGTGAATCGCTCAGATGGCAGGATGTGATCCAGCTGTCATCACCACTGATGATCCTCAAATCTCATATGAGTCAAACACAGTGACACAGAAGCTGATCTTCTCTCTCTGCTCCGGTTTGAACATAATATCACAAACGCACAAGTGCAAATATCCAGGGCAGGATTTCCATTAAGCCTTCTAAAATTTAAATTAGAAGCAACACTGTAAGTAGTCTACATATACATAATAATGTATATAATAAGATCACTTAGAAAGTGAGTTTACCAAATTTGCTTTGCTGTTTATGAGTACTCAGTTTTCATCACGTGTTTTAAGAAGTTATAGGTTATAAGAGTAAAGTTTGTACACCTTTCCGATGATACACCTTCTTTAGCCTGTGAATATCACCAGAAACAGCAGAATGCTTTACCAGTGAATCCATGCAGTAATGTATGTAAAGAGTATTAACTTTCAGCTGCTCTGTTATTCCCAAGGGGTCACCACAGGGGATGGATCCACATATTTGGATTTGGCACAGATTTGACTTCAGATGCCCTTCCTGATGCAACTCTCCCATTAATCTGGATTTGGGACTCCAGTTAGGAATACACTAGCTTGTGGCCCCATGAGGCTGTACAGTGTAAGAATGGAAGTGTTACTTTAAGTACTACCTAATGCATCTTATTTAATGGAAACATGAAACGGCTTTAACACTGAAAAAACACCTTCAGCCGTGTCAAATAAGACTTCCACTCTGACTATACCACTCACAAGATAAGTGAACACACCTGAGTATTAGGGGAATGAGAAAATACCAGTGGCCTGGAATATTTCAAGTAAGTGATTATATTAAAAATGGACTTTTCCAGAGCACAAAAATAACCACTGAACAGTGTTTTTTTTTTTTTAATTATCATTCATAAAAGATAAACAAGTCTTTAGAATAATTTTTATTATTGTGATATATGAAGAAATGGAAATTAAAGATGGAAACTGCAGATTATCTTAGCAGACATTTACATAACAAAACTAATTTTTCTGTCTTTCTAATGTCATGAAGGTAATGTATCCCTGGTGCCTCAACGGTTTGAACAAACATCGGGACAGAATTTTTTTAAATAACTGTGGTAATTTACTGCAGCTGTCTGAAAAATAACAGGGAATAGATTTAGTTTTTGAAAGCAGTGCTTTACTGTCATTTTGTGGCGGCTCCTTCCAGTAAGCAGTGCACATGTGTAAAGCAGGAAGCAGTGAGCTGTTATGTGTGGGCTGCAAGCGTGAGTTTTCAAGAATGGGCCAAGCTGCTCTTAAACACTGTTTATGGCTGTGACAGCTCCCTTCCCAGATCCTAAATCACACCCCAAACGATCTGCTGAAAAACACATTTTACGGACTTGACTGACAAACAAGTCAGGACAGAAGCGTGTTCCAGCACATATGCGTGCACACCCTTTACGTGACGTGGCTGCAGCCTCATAGCTCACCTCCGCGTCATCGCTTTTTTTCTTCCCACAGCACTCGGCTGTGTTGCAACTACTAATTTCCTGTAACATCATCATCATCCTCAGAAGACATGTGATTAGAGAGTAAAAGAGAAACCTACTCGCTGTGAGTTCTGAAAAATACTGCCTTACCTTTCCACAAGCTGTCACAAAGCAGAAAACCCACTGTGAGTGACGGGAAGTTGTACATACATGAGCCAAAGCACATAAAACACTGTTGTTATTCAGGTTTTTGCCAGTGCTTAAACTCATTTTACATTATCCTGTGATAGTGCAACTTAATATTTTAATTTGATATTCATAGTAGATATTGATGTGTTTCCAGGATAAAAGATCACAACAATAGTTTGACTGTTTTAATGACAACAAAGTACTGACAGTAAACATGCAACATGTGGAAAACTATAGACAAAGCAGCTCTAAAGCAATGTGCCTTTTAATACAACTTAAAGGGTTCTTTAAGTCTGTGTTTAGATAATTTCTCCTTGAATTAAGAAATTAGCTAAACAGCAACCTGCAAGTGTTTGTGACACAAAAAAGTTATATTTACTTTTCAATAATCCCATCTTCTATTGACTTATACTGAAAGAAAAGGATATAGTGGATTTGCCACGGTCAGCAAGTTCCTTTGTACCACAGCTGTTTCATTCTATTTGGTTCTTTGTTATTTTAACCATGATTATGAATGTTATCTATCTGTAACAACTTGACAACTTATACTTTACCCAATTATCTTTTGTGGACAGTACAAAGTTATGTTGGTGCCCTAATCACATCTCTCTTTTACATCTATCATCCATTCTCCCATGGGTGATGGATTGAAGGCACAGATAAACTAACTTGTATGATTAGGCTGGGGGACTTGCTGTTTTCAGTAGGAAAATAGCTCTGATTTACCAGTAATAAACTTTTGCATGTGCTTGTAATCGGTAACATTAAATAACATTCTTAACGATGACAAAGGCTTTCCCTTTAAGTAAAAAAGCAGCAGGCATTCCTAGCTGGTTTAGTCTGCCAGTGAATTTATATCCTCCATCTGGTTGACGGCTCCTCCTCCCACCTTCTTCCTCCGCCTGAGCTCTCTTGACCCCTCGACAGCCACGCCACAAAGGGAGGGGATTCTCTTATCTCAGGCCTGGGTCTGAATAGCAATGCTTTCCTGGGAAACCTCCACTCCAGTGGGAAAGGACAACAGATCTTTTGTGTTGTCTCCCCTCTACTGTTCAACCCTTCAACTAACCCCCAACCCCACCCCCCATAATGTCAGGTCTACGGGGACTACTGCCATTAGTTGACCACCCTCCTCCTCACCCTGTTTCATTATCTGCTCTCTTAAAATTCTTCCCTCTTCCACCTGAAGCAGCCACCGATCCAGCAGACTGATGGTGCTACTGTATACTTGATAAATGTTATTTGAATCCAGAGTGAACCAGACTCAGCAGTCCCCCCACCCACCCCCATGCTTGTTTGGGAAACAAAGACAGGTCCACCTGTCCCAGTTCATACAATAGCTGAAAGAGGCAACCTCATAGCAAAGCATGTTTGTTCAGCAGCTCTACTGTAACACTAGCTGCCCCACATTCAGCATACCCTAAATTACTCACACAGTGCACTGTTAAAAAACTGAGATCCCAGAGTAGAACGTGACCTGGAAACACAGGTTTAGCTCCGTGAAATAGCCTCAGTAAATAGAAGAGACTAGATATACTCACCACAGATAACTTTTAATGTAAAGCACTTAAACTAGCACAAGGATAATCTGGGTCCTATATGCGCCTTGAGGCGACTGTTGTTGTGATCTGGCGCTATATAAATAAAATTGAATTGAATTGAATTGAATATGATAGAAAAAATGTTAACTTCACTTATCACTACTCTTGTACAGTGTTCACTTTGGTGTCCCAGATGGAAATTTCTCAACAACTAATGGACAGATAACCTTCACAGTTTGTGCAAGTATTTATGAGTCAAAGAGGATGATGAGAGGGAGGGTAGCTTTAGAGGTCCTCTGGCCTATCTGTAGTTTCCGCTTCTGATAAATACCTCTGCAAGATGGATCACAGATCATTTTGGTTCATTCAGTCATAGTTTTGACCTCCAAACTAGCAAAATCTCTCTCTGTGTCAGCTACATTTTGTGTACAATGCCAGCATGCAGAACACACACATATAAAAGGTGGCCTTAGCTGCTATTGTTATCCACTAGTTTTTAAGTCTCAGCTTTAGTGCTTTGTCCATTGTCGTATCGGATTCATTGAGCCAGAAGTGACCATAGTTTTACATGAGAGAGTCGAATGCTAATTTATCTGCTAAGGCTAACAGGCTAGCTAATTTGTTCATTCGGGCATGCAAGTCAATAACTGTAATTTGGCATCTTAATAAAAACATAAAAAAGTAATAAGGATTTTTTTTAGGTTTCTTATAAAATATTAAATTGATAATTTAATTATAGCAACAATAATCATATCTTAGCATTAAATATATTGTTTTTGTTAAAGAGTTAGCCATAGAGCAAAGCGAATAAACAGTGACACACTCGTAACATATTACAGAACCAAACCAGTTCTTCAATAATGTTTTTACTTTATATTAAAATGGCTTTAATTCTTCATCATTTAATCTAATGTGTGTCTTCAACCAAACAAATTTGCATTAAAAGTTGGCATTTTAAGCCCAGTCATAACCTTTAACTTTAATAGGAGTTAATATGCAGCTACAATGACAAGAGTTGAACCCAAAAACATGAGCCTAACCCTCTTCTTTAGTCAGGGAACACTTTATGTTCTTAAACTCATCTACAAACTTCTTGGACAAAGTCAAACTAAACCTTCATCCACAATAAGTGCAACATTTCAAAGACAGAAGGTTTTCGCGTGACAAGCAATCCCACAAAACTCCAAAAAGTGCTTCACAAGGAGAGTGTGTTATCAAAGGGTCATCCCCATGTTAATGTTTATTGCTACCCATCTCCTCTGTCACTTCAGGTTATATTTAGCTCATGCAGACTTTTTACCCATTTGGGTCAGGGCTGTCTCTGAGGCTGGAGCACTTGTGCCTAGGCTTTTTGCTCTCAGACTGCAGGCATCATGTGAATTTTAGAATGTCTTCAGACTGCTCTTCCATTTAACTAATGGCTACTGGACTTCACTCAGTCTCCAACAGAGCGTGACACCAACACTTCTTTTTAAAGGAGGGCATCATTTCTTCAAAGCTAAGAAGGGTAGATAGCAAATGGCCCTTCTATGTCTGGATTTATAGTAATGTTCAAATGGAAAAATTAATTTTAACTTCAAATAAATGTTTAAGATTGGCACAGAGTGTGCTACACAGGATTGGATCAAACTTTGGAGTATTTATAAAACAGTTAAAATTGAAACTTTGTTAGTGAAAGTTTCATTTGTGTTAGACTTTGGGTCCTACTTCCTGCACACTACCACACTACTACAGAAATGCATGCTGGGATTGCTCATAAAAAATATCATAATAAAGGCTGCAATGGAATAATATTTCACCATTACAGATATTTAGGTCAGATTTCCTGCACAGTGTCAACAAGTTTGAATTCCCTTTTAAAAAAGAAAGTGAACCATGACGCGTATCTGATATCCTGTTTGAGCAGAAGTAAAACTTCACATTACAGATCATTCATGATTTTTCTGTCACACGGTATACAGAGAGCTGTCAGACTCTGAGCTTGCTTATATAGAGTATATTATTATTATTACTATTAAAGACACCATCATTTTAGTAACCTTACTAAACTTTTTGAATTTTCATTTGATTTCTCCTGACCACCATGGTAGGATGACTCCAAGTGAGCCAAACAAGACATTTCATTTAACAATTATCTCTACTATTATAATAAAATCTTTTCTGTATAAGTATTTTTAATAATAGGACTATAAAAACAAATCTGAGAGTTGGAGTAAAGAAGATCAGTTTTAATACTCAGATTAAGGGTTAAAGCAGCAAAAGGCAGGAAGAGGAAGCTGAAGACTTGTAATTTCCCCTCACTGAATCAGCGAAGGGGCTTTCAAACATGACAAGTCTTAGTTTGCATTTTTTACAGGCTACTTTAATAGCGACACACAGTTGGGATGGTGAGCGGGGTTTTCGACAGAGTACATTCATGGCTTGAAGGCAATCCTTGTGAAATGTCTCAATGATTCATGGCAAACAGCTCATTCTATAATTTGGAGGTTGAGGGTTTACATGTTAAACGAAGAGAGCCTTATTTTGAGCACTTTAAAGCTTTTCTCAATCTCCAGTATACGTGCCATTTTAAAGTATAATAAGCTCACTTTGGAATGTGTGCTGCAAACTGTTTAGAAATCAACAAGCTCAAGGGGAACTGAATTCGTGCTTTTTCTATAACTATCTCAATGGTAACTCTACATGTTCTACCACATTAAATTTTTGTATCTGATCTTTTTTTTATCCTTTAGAAGCCTTGCTAAATAAAATGAGAGGCTTTCTGTGCATATGTCAGAATACACAGGTTATATTGTATATCTAGAGACAAATTCCATGAATTCATTTCAATTAGTCTTTAACAAGCAGTTATTTTGTGAACATTACCCAAGCAGCTGTGTGGCCTCTAAATGCTAATGCCAAAATGCAGATGGAGACTGCTTTGCCAGTCTGTTGCAAAGCTAACACGGAAAGAAAGACAACCCTTCTTGCTCACATTAATACCATTTACAGCTAATTTGGACTTTAGAGGGAAGCTGGGATAATCAACGAGAACTCATGCAGGCACATGCATGACCACACAGGGGAAACTCAGCTGGCTAGCAGATTCAACCCCAGGAACTTTTTACTATTAGGCAGCAGTACTAACCACAGTACACACCACCATGCCAACTCAGAGTACAACTTAAGTTCCAGTTTTGTATAAATCAGTTTTATTGGAGTTAAACTAGAAAACTGGTTCCTGTGGTAGAAAAAGCAGGTAGAGGGAATGGGCTACTCATGTGGAGAGATTCAAAAGCAAGCGTGCTAACATGGTTAATGACAAAGATTCAGTGGTATATGTGCTCTATGATATCTATGCCTTTGGTAGCTGTTGCAGCGTCATCTCTAATTGAATGATATCATGGCTCCAGACGCACCAAAGACATCTTTCTTCATTATTATACCATGCTTAGGCTGAGGTTACACTTGCTTGTGGACTCACAAACAAGATTTTTTTTTTTTTGTTATGACATTTTCGGAATTATGAAGAACTTGCAGTTTTGAAATTACAGCACAGACTTTGCAATGAGCTACCAGCCCTTTTCTAAATGTTTATACATTTATTGATGCTGACAGACTTCTTTCATTTACTATAGCAGCATCTATCATGTAAAAAACATATTGTTGAAGTTGCATTCTTTTTCTTCTGTTAAAATATCACAAAGATTTTAAATGTGTAATTAAATGTCTTTACACTAACAGAAAGGAGAGATTTACTCGTCCAGCGCGTTTAATATAAAAGTGAGCTGTATGTGACCCATGACATGAAATGAGTTTGACATCCTCACCTTAGATGATGATGATTGGGATGCCACTGGGACCAAAATGGACCCTCACATATTTGCAGACATGGAACTATATAATGCACATTCATTATTTAAGAATTTAAAGTAAAAAATATTCTCAACACATAACTGTAGTTATAACCTCTATAAAAGTGGTAATTTGCCACTTTTTTGTTTCAAAAGTAGCAAATTTTTTATTTAATTGTAAATTAAATATTTGGGAGGTTTTTTTTAAATGTTGTGTTTTTTTTGTAATGTTGATCATGTTATGACGGCGGCTATATAAATCACTGTCCATGTTATATGCTGCACATACATTTAGCTGCATATGTAATGGACTTAATGACATTACAGCTTTTAGCTTCCTGTTGTCAGCTTACCTTGAAAGTGTGTGGGAGGTTTTAAAATTCCCCTCCTATATATCTGCAATGCAGCTAATGTCACAAGTTCAGGACCAGCTAACAGTATCAAACCCCAGAGTAAGTGATATGCTGGCTCCACATCTGTCCTGCCCTGTATCGTTTCACATTTTGGGACGGATCACAATTAAAAAAAACTTAATAAGGCTTTTCACATACAGCTTTTTGTTATTAATCCAAAAATCAGACTTTTTAAAACTTCCTAAGATAATAATTCTATGGTAAAGTCCATTGTTATTTAAAAGGTCAGGTATCTTGAAAGATTGTTCCTGTAATAATGTAAATCAGCAGTAACAGAATGTAACAGTAACAGTTTGAGTCATTGCATTCTCCTCTGTGACTTAAATTACCGGTAGTGATATTAAAACCAAGCAGACACTGAACACAGCAGCTGGCATTCCCATTTCTTCACCCAGCATGCTCCTCACATGCACATCACATCATCATTTAAATGAAACCATATGCTCCGCTGCCAAAGGTCTGCGACTTTTTTACCATGCACCATATAATGCAGCTCCAGCTTACTGTTGCTGCTTTCTAAATCTGATTGTAGCTCAAACTTCAGTTGAACTGTTTTTGCGCTGCATCAGTTTCAGAAATGAGTCACTGTCTCCAAGCCACGACTTCAAATACAAGTTTTGATTACACAGTTTTAAAATGAACTGTGTAACCATTTCCCAAACGTCTTATCCAAACACTCCTGATGGGCATTTTGTGCAAAGGCTTTGGCTCAGGATCAGTTCTGACAAAGCAACATTAAACAGATGACTCAGTGCATCAGCTGCTCACACTGGTAAAATTTATGATTGTCTTGAGCGGGATTTCCTAAACAATTTCTGAGTAACTGCCAGTCTTCTAACTTAACACTGCATAACTTCATCCAGTAACATTACTTCTGGTTAAATATTACAAATTCATTTTATACTCTTTCACTTTACACATCTATGTAGCGACATGTCAGAAGAAAATCATTTTTAACTTACAACATTTGTCTGACAGTTTTAATTCGCTTCAATTACTGGTTACGGTTAAAAACATTAAGACTTTTTAGTAAAACCTCTTAAGCTGCTAGTTAATACTTATAATTATCACCAAAGCAAATATTGTACTGTATATGTTGAATGTTCCTAAAATGGCATTTTTGACTTGGCTTTGATTTACTTTAATTATTTCAAGCTCAGTGCTTAAAAATAACTGTAATGATATTTTTGCTTTATTGGGGGTTGCTGTAGCTCAGGATGTCCTCCACTAATTGTTAGGTTGGAGGTTCGACCCAACCTAACTACTAATCCCAAGTCGCTCTCCATTGCATCTTTCAGAGTGTGAATGTTAAAAGGAAAGTCTAAGGAGCTTGGAAGAAAAGGAACCCATGAAAAACCATAGAAAAAGGGCTTTTGTGAATGAGTGAATTAGGTAAGTTGTGTAAAGTGCTTTGAACGCTTAGAGTAGAAAAGCACTATCATAGTTTTTGCACTATAAGGGGCACTTATCTCAAAAATCAACCCCTTCGAATCCGGTGCGCCTTATGTATGAATTCTAGTTGTCCATGTGGTACATGGCGCTCAAAAATCTGTCAAAATCTGTTTGATTTTCAGAGAATTTAGTCTTTGGGTGATGAAAGAAGCAAAAGTACTTGGTTAGAAAAAGGACTAAAAAAATTAAAAACAAACAGGACATGCATGGATGGATGGATGAGCAGAAACAGATCTCTCTTTAATCATTGTAAATCTCATAAACATAATATTATTAAAAAACAAGGACAAGGTTCAAAGCTGTGATGGTCACATTCACGTAACCAAACTCAGATAGATTTTGGTTTGACTTTTAAGTAAGTACATCTCTCCTTGAGAAATCCTGGCCTGGGTTATCAGGTTTCTTTAATCTGTTAGGCTCTGATAACAGAAAACAGAACAGTTTCCTTATAATAATCACTGCAAAGACCCAACAGCACACACAGTTTTTTTAGCATGTTTTCATATTATAATATTTTTTAGAACCTAGAAAACTTAGCCTAAATTTTCAGACCATTTTATCACCAGTGCTTTAAGGACTCAATCCATATCCAGAATGAACAGTGTACTCTAAGAAAGCAAAGAGCTATTTTACCGTGAAGGCGAAGGTCTCCGGGCTATTTCAGCAGTAGGAGACATGCAGAAAACATGGAGCCACTCAGCAGGACAAAACCAAAGGTTATAAAAACACTACTTCACCCACTTCTGTCTCTGGATGGAGCTCACCTTTGCATGACGTCTTTCAACATGTCACTGCTTACAGTACAAATGAGTTTTTCATACAGTTTTCCTTCTGCCGTTGCTTGTGTTCTCTTTTAAAAACCTCATCCTGTTAATTAGTTTACAGGGCTTAGTGTGTGATATCAGTGTCAGTGAGTTCAGTGGGATCAGCTGCTCATGTTATTAAATTCCTAATGAGTCGCCCAAGAGGCCCTGATATTACACAAGGACACTTCAACAACACAGAGTACCACACAGATATCAACTCACTCAAGGTTTTGTGGCGTGCTGTCACGGCCTTCGATATTTATGGCAAGTTTGAGCTTTTGTCTGTTTGTGTGATATTTTTTTATGAATTCTGTGATGATTTTAGCTACTTCATGGTCAGGTCTGGCTTCAAGACATAACCTCCGAGAAAAAGTAAAACTGAAGGTCAATCATAAATCGTTTAATGGTTTCAAGAAATAGAAATAGCAGATAAAGCAGCCTCACAATTTCTATGTTTTCTCTTTGTACAGGGGTCAGAATTATTATTATTTTCAACAATAAAAGGCACAAGTTTGTCCCGCTGATCAGGAAACCAAACAGAAGCCTGTCGGGAAACCTTATATTGCATACTGGCTGAATTGAGGCATTTTTTATGTGGAAACTCCCCAACAGCATAAGAGTCAAATTTACTTTGACCAATTATCAGTAAGATGTGAACGGCAAATATTAGTAAATGAGTAAATATTGTCTTCCTATATTTTGTGCCTTGAGACAGGAGCTCCCACATACACAACAGGCTCCATTGCAAAAATCTCTGCACTCCCATCTCTTACACACAATCTTGTCACTGTACACTGTGCTCTCTTTGTAAATAACAATAGCACTTTTGTCTTCAGCTATAACCCAGTGTGAGCTGGCACAACTTCATAAACTCAAACATTCTTTAAAAGCTACTTAAAAACTACTAGATAAAGGAAACAAAACAAGAAATGAAGAACAAATCGCTACACTTTTTTAAACAGAAACAACAATGTAAGGAAGACTCTACTATCTTACCGAAGTGTTTGCACATAGACCATTAACGTGGCAGGGATACACATCGCCAAGGGTCAAACTTCTGAAACACCCACCACATAAACGCACACATACTTAAGTGCCTGCTGCACTTGCCCCAGTTTTTACATTGACACCAAAGACATCTGTTGACCACAGAAATCTACATCAAAGTTTATAGCAAAAAAGTACTTCCGCACTAATTAATAATTTGTTAAACTGATGCGGTGCAAACACAGTTTATGCTTTCATTAGATATGATTTAACATTATTTTGACGGAATCCAGGCGAGCAGAGAAAGCAAGCCTCCCCTGACACAAATAAACATATAGTCTCTAAACAGTTTGCCCTCAGTTGCTTCTCTTGCAGTCCATCTTTGTCTGGTGTGTGAATGCATTGGGGGGATGGCTGCCTGCCAAACAAGTGCAGTCCCTATGATGTTTTGAAGGGGGGTTGACATTCCTGTATTTATGAAACAGTCCTATGAACAGCCAAAGACAGCTGGACAGGAACCACCTGACCGGTTGCTATGTGAACGCCTTTCTTTGCTTTCATCCTAAAACAATTCATGGTGACTGAGTCAGTGGCCCATTAGTCCATGTCTGCCCTGGTTGATCAGCAAAGTCACAATCTGACTTCAGGCCTATGTTCTTGTTGTTTGAGCTGAAGGCGTCTGCTAAACTTCACTACAGTTCCTGTCAGCTACTCATTACTACCATTGGAGAGTATTTCTCACTTACACATAAAGAAGTGGCGTTCTGAATTTTTGATTAACTAGTCATTTCCTTTCACTACAACTCTAATATAAAAGAAACTGGTGGTTACTGTGGTGACAAACTTTGATTTAGAGTTGAATATAATGATCCATCCAACCATTTATTTTCTTTATTATATTAAGTCCAGTCCAAGCCTGGGTCTGCCCTGTGGCCTGATACACTTCCTTTATATGTGGAGGACTGACAGTAACAATCTTATTCTTTCAGGCACAGCCCATTGCTGTAGGCAAGATGTCTTAAGACAAATCGTTTCTAAAGGCATAAACACTGTGGCCCTGTCTGCATCACTTTATAGTTGAGAGCTGGCAGCTAGCAAACATTGTTCTCGTTGCATAACCCACTAATACGATTTCCACACTGCCAGTATCTGTAGTCACTTTCAACAGAGTTACCTCAAAGTTGAGATTAGTCCACCTCACGGGTACCACTTTATCTGTTAATCCTGTTGAATTCACAGACAACTTTCTGTGCATACTGGATTTTTGCCATATAATCCAAACGGTCTGGGATAAAACCAATTCAATTAGAACAATGCTACAAGCTATTGTATAATATCTAGAATGTGTACATGTTGCACCTTGGTTAATATCTGTTTTCAGTTTTGGTGAAACAAACAGCATCTTTGCTTAATATGCAAAGATGCCATAAACGGTGTGTAGAGAGCAAAAATAGTGAACATTGTAGGCAGTTCATCCTACAATGAGACAAATGTAAAAAGCAAAAAAAAACTTGAACCCATTCATTGCACTTTATCCTCTTTATCCAGCTAACAGTCTGTTTATGATTATCACTGCATATACATATTTGAAGCAGAAATCCTTTGTGAACATGCAGAAGGAAATAATCTCTTTCTCCCCACGGACTCTCCTCCTTCCTACTGAGAGGTGATAATGACTACTTGATATCATCGGTGAGGTGTGAAGCTTGGAGTCACATGTCTGAATGGTTTAATGTGCTTTTCCTCCTTCACATGCCAGTTTCTTCTTCTACATGCAGAACGTTACCATGGTAATGGCCTAAACTGTCAGCATACAGACAAAGACTTAAATGAGATTAGGGATGTGCAGATCCAGAGAAAAGACTGCAAGCACATGAGGATGAAATGCGGGTATTTAGCGCTGCATTTCCAAGTTTAAACTGTAAGCCAGTGTGCTGCTTGAATGTGAACGCACTCATCGTTCTCATCTCAGTCAAGACTTGTGTAAACACTTCTGATGAGCATCTTTGCCCCCATTTTCACCTCAGCGGGATGGGCAAGAGTGGAATTTTCTAGCTACAGTGAGCATCAGCTGCTCACAGCATGGCACCTTTTCATAACCACAAGTCTCTTCCTCTCTTATAATCTGCTTGTTTTTCCATAAAGGTTCGCTCAAATAACTTTCTAATCCATTAGCATTTAGTACTAAAACCACTGCAACAGAATCACAGTAATCAGTGGATTTTTTTTGGAGCTACCAGGATAAATACATGAAAATTGTTTTTTTGATTTATTGTTTGATTTATTTATTGTTGACTAGCAAAGACAGATTATAAGCCAGAGGGCACTAGTTTTATTAAACTTTCTTTTGCTATACAAAAGAGTCATGGTTTGCAGACACAACACATCAGGCTTGCCATATCTGAGAAGCTCTGAAATGGGCCTGATATTTTTCCAGATGAATAGGTTCATCTGGAAAAATATCAGAGCTGTTTGGCCCATTTCAGTTAGTGCTCATGATGACTACAGTTATGTCAGTGTTCCAGTAAAGTACTGCAGCGAGATTTCTTTGCCTCCAAATTACAAAGTTCAGATTTTGTCCCCAGAGTGTGAACAGGCCTAATCAGGGTTTTTTTGTTTTTTTTTTATCTCATCCTTAATACAGTTCATATTCTTTCTTTAGCTCTGTAACTGTTGTGACGATGGTCAGATAAAATTTCATGTGTTATTTGCATGTGCTCAAGTTACCTGATGTCATCAAATACATGGGACACTTGTATACAATCTTCCTCTCTCGCATTTTAAGGCGATACCCTCTTAAGTGTCATTTTCGACACACCTTGCACGTGAGCGCTCAGAGTAGAAAAGTGCTATATAAGAACCAGTCTATTTACCAGTGAGAGGAAAAACAAAACCAGTGAGCAGAAATAGGTGAGGCAGTCTGTTTTACAATCACATGGTGTCCAACAATACAATAGTTTGATTCCAGGTTTGCATTCTGCATGCACTGCCACATTTGCAATTTCGTTTTATCTTTCTAAGCCACAGTTTGATTAGCTTTAGGTACTAAATATAGAATAGAATAGAATAGAATAGAATAGAATAGAATAGAATACTCCTTTATTGTCAATACATATAAATATATATAAATGTCATATTGTGTCATATTACAACGAAATTGTGTAGTTTTATTAAGTAAAACTACCTAAATTAGATTTAGGGGTGAATTATGGTAATCAGATCAGCTCTAAATTGTAAGAGATCTAAATCGTAATCAGTGATGATCACAATCATATTCTGTGCTATAAGATGATAAAAATTTTATTTTTATTTTTATTTTTCTCCAAAGTCTTGGCAATTGGAGGACAATAATAATTTTAACTGTAATATCTGAATGTTATTCCCCCCAAAATACTTCATGCTCTGTCCAAAGCATAGAACTAGCAATAGACTTCAGAGCTAGGCTTGGGTTCATCAACAATGATGATTTAGACCTCAGAGGAGGAGGTTTGAAATGTAAAACATATGTAAATAATGCAAAGTTTTCCAATCTGCAGCCAGCTTCTGCAACATTTCCTTGGTTACCATGGATACATGTTCTTGGTTACCATGGTTATGTGTCGAGCAACAGTATCAACACTAGCAGAGCACTTTTAAACACAATATCTTCATGCCAATTTTAAAGATGAAGAGTGTCCGAATGAACTCTGTGAGTCTGCACTGCACATTAAAAAAAGACCCTAAAGACATCTACAGTGCATATATATGAAGCTGGCCCGACCAATCAGCGCTATGCGAGGACTTAGGTCCAGGTTGAGTCTTTCGGCGTTTGAAATTCACATTCTGGGAAAAATAATCATTTAGGGCTTTGCCTAAAGGCTCTGTCCAAACCAAACTGGAACAATTTAATCCTGGTTGGTTTTGGTAGTTTTGCTTAGCCTGATCCACGTGGATCGTCTGACTGTGGAACAAGTTTTATTGTTCTAGTTTTACTGCCCTCAAAGCATGAGTGAGGGGCTTGTGAGCAGATGGCATTTGATGAATCATTTTTAAAGGGGCATTTTACCTAAGTAGTTTAAGTTTCCTAAAATGAATCCGACTTTAACCATGGGCTGGTGACAGACTGGAACACTCACATGAGTCATTTATTTTGAACGAGTCATTGTTGCCATAACCACACTGTGTTTGGATAGCAGCTGAGTTTAGACTCTCCACAGATAAACTGACCCAGAGATACACACAGCCACTCAGTCAGTGTGAGACCAAACAAAGACTCAGTTGTTTCCACGTGTCAGCTGCTGACCAGCGAGTCTTCAGACAGCATAAACACATTTCTTGTTAAAGCTTTGCCTCCACTCACAAGTTCATTAGGTCACCAGTCAAAGCCTAGGAAATCACAGTTTGTCACACTGGTAGGCCTATAAAAGCAGAGGAATTTTAATCTACTTTCATTTCCACTTTTGAAATTCTTGTCAAAGAAAGAAGTATAAAGGTTACAGATAAAGAAAGCAATGGCTGCACTTACACAGGTCGGCTTTCGGCTTACAAAGGTCATAGGGTAAAAAAAAGTAAGTGTTTTTTCTGGTCAGTTTCCGCGTATAATGCACTAAAGGTCTACTGATGCTATCCTGAGTTTTTTACTGACCTCGGTCAAAGTCATGTTTTGCAAGATGGGCTTAACGCAATAAAATTGTCTTTTTAAGGTCTTTCTAAGGTTAATTACATTAGCTTACTTGCTACCAGGGTAGTAGCCAGCTTGCTAACCGTCCTTGTTATTTCTTGTTGTACTGAAGTTACCATTAGAAAATATTATCTAAAGCCTCATCAGTTTTTGTCATTATGTGCAGTTTCTCTTATAGTCTGTGTTGTGCTTGGAGCCAGTCACTTGTTGACCTAAGTGATTAGTGTACCCATTAGGCTAATGTTAGCAAGTGTTGAGAGAGGTATTGATAGAAGTTGCTTGGGAACTGGCATGAACATGACATTATTTGGATTTTCATGAAAAATCTGTCAAGCATCCTTCACATAGAAATCAGTCTAGACTGTAAGAGGCAAATAAGAATTAAGGGCTCAGCAGAATAAATATTAAACTGCATTTAGCCTGATCTATGAAAATGACACACTGAGTATCTTTAAAAGCAGTCTGATGATAGTGCTAAATACATTTTAATATTTTACCTTGCTTATTTCTGTGAGTCAGAAGAATTAAATGTTAGACTAACACCTCTAGCTGTGAGCACAGAAGCTCCACCCACATAGTGCTGAAATCTTCTGTTTACAAGGAGAAACCAATCACACAGAAAGGCATCTGGAAGGGACGGGCGTGTGAGCTAAACCAGTATGTTTCAGACAGGGAATGACATGAAAGGTTGCACCAAGGCCCAGTACAAGGTAAATAAAGATTATTTTGCAAAGGTTCTGTAGTAGAGTCCAAAGAGTGTATATCAGGCAACACTGAGAATAATAGTCCATCTATAAAAACCCATACAGAGCAGAAAATATTTCAGAAAAACAAATAATTTGGAGCCAAACTTTACAGAATAAAATGTGATGTTCAAATCTAATTCTAATTCTTTTGTTTTATCATCGAGATGAGAAGCTGCTGCACTGCTGTGAGCCTTTCTTCTGGTTTTTAGCTTTGATGTTGGTCAATGAAATTAAGTTCAAAACAGCCCCACTCATTTAGCTTTTAATAGATTCCAGCTCTGCTTGTTACATAAGAACATGGCAGGGGTGATGATTAGACGATACTGTAACTGAACCAGCTCCTCTTGCCGAAATTTCATTAAGTCAATAACCAGCTGCTGACATTTTATTGATTTTACAAGAGAGCAGACCTTTTTGAAGGGCACGTGGAAATCATTCTGGAACTTATTAGCCCGAATCATCAATTAGTCCAAACAGTTTGTAGTTAATTTTCAAAAAGCCCACAGCAGTGCAGAAGTGTTTTTGTCCTTGGGCTTGTTTGCTCTTCACTCCTTGATGGCAAGCTTACAATCTGCTGAAACATTTAACAGTTAATGTTCAACGCTTCTCCAGAGCTGCAAACAGAAACACGAGTGGCTGTGAGTTAGCAGTAAAAGTCAGCTTATGTTTACTCTGCCAGGCTGAGCCCTGGTGTGCAGTGACATTTGACCTCACCCATCCCCCATTTGGCCAGCAGGCTTTAGTGTTTCTGGGAACTACTCTCAGTAGCACAATGAATTTCTGCCGTGGGTGTTTTTTTTCTTTGAACTTTCCTAAATTCTGAATTTTTAAAACACCAAATTGCATCGGAGTTTCAATAATATTTCCTGATCAGTTGCAAATATTAAATACCAGCTGATCTGTAGAGAAATATGAGGAATTTCCAGGAAAAAAAATGGGTCTGTGAAACAAAACATTACCAAAATAGCATGAATAAATCATTAAATAGGAAACTAGTGAGGGTGAGTGCTCATCATTCAAGATAACATGAATCTTAATGGGTCATAAGAATGTTAAATACAGTTTTTCTTTTAGTACAGAAACCCTCTATTCTGACAAAAGCTGAATTAATTTACTTTGTTTCCTTTTGGGTTTTTTCCCTGCTTAAACAAAAAAAAAAAAGATCTTCAAAGAAGGTTGTCAGGTTTCACCAATTATCAAAGGTTTACAAGTGTTTAATGTGACGATGGGACCGCTGAGGCAGCGGTGGGATTGTAACAAGAATTTCTCTGTGAAGGGATTTTGCACATGTCAGACAGTAAGAGAATTTCATATACTGCTGTCAAAGCCACTTTACAGAGGAGCCATCTCATCTGTTAAGTAACAGAGAACGAAGTAGTGGAAATGGAAAAAGATAAATAGCAAAGGGCTTCCAACTAGATTCTGATGTGGTGTTTTAAAATTGAATCCAGTCTAGAAACACTGTGGTAAATAAAGAAATAAGAATTCAAGCAAAGTAGATTTCCAAGTGGAAAAAAAGCCACCTTAAATATCATGTCTCACAGTCAAACAGCACAATGATTCAAAGGATAGATTCAGGGTTTATGAAGCTTTTAAAAGCAAACCTTCCCAGGCTTTGTGGTAGCCATTAGTAGAACACGCCTCCTTGTTGTAAAGTGGACACCTGGAAAGGGCTTTTTTATAACTGGGGCACAAAGCCAGCTGTACCGCAAAACAAGCAATAAACTCATTAGGCAGTCGCCATCCAAACCTGCAGGACTTTGCCCAAAACAAGCAGTCACTGTCCAAAACAGACTTTCTGATGGTATTGAAAGCATATATAGAGAAAGGCTGTGTCATAAGTGTTAAGTACTTGGTGCTACAGTTATCTCCTCTAGCCAATTGACTCACCATTATTTGTTGATACTAATTTAACAGTTATCAGCTTATTTTATGGTGGTCATGCAGCCCTGATCAACAGAAATACGCGTGTTTCCACCTTAATGTAGCAACAAATCCCTAGCTAAGGTGAAACAGGGTTTAGCGATCACTTGAGACACAATACCTTTTTGATCCAAGTCTAGTTTTGAATCTTTTCACCTCCTCTTTTACTCTGTAAAAGTTAGATTAAGGCAACAAAGCTACTAGGTGAGGAAAAGCTCATTTAAGTAATTTTATCACTGATTTTAATGGATGATAACATATCATCTTTATCCAGGGGTGGCCATCGGTGAGTAGCTTAGAGTAGAGTTTCTGTCTCATCATTTAAAAAACAACCAGAAAATTCTGGTTCTGCCATGGAGAACAAATCCCAGAACATACTGGAGAGATTTTATATATAAGTCATGTGGCCTGGGAGGAATCAGAAAATGTTGATGCTGATCTGGAATATCTTGCTTGTTTGCCTGCTACAGCATAACACAAAAGATGGATGAAAATGCATGCATAAAGAGAAACCTTCCAAAGAGCCATTATGTTGGTTAAGTTGAAATTAAGTTTAGGAGAGACTCCTCTTAACCATCTATCATGGCAGACCCTGTCACAAGAGATGTTGTTCCCTACAGGAAACCAGTAAGATCCCTCAGGTCAGATCTATGGTTTTCTTTCATTTGTTTTCACAATCCCTCAATAAATATCTATTATTTGGGTGTGAAGATGCAGAAACCAGCAGGTGCCTTTCTTTCTTTCATTCTTTCTTTCAGAGCAAGACTGGCTAAATGCCACATTTTAAAAACAGACTGAACAAACAGAAATGACAGATAATGTGAGAGTCTCTGGAAAGCTACAGGAAGACAGAATTAAGAGCAGAAGAAAAAGAGAGGGTGAGTGGGAGGAGGCTCGGAGAGTGAACAAAAACGGGTGCCAGAACAGTCTGCTGCATTTCCATCTGAAAGACGTTTCCCGTGGAAGGTCCTTTCAAGGTGTCTGCTGAGGGCAGCCTAAGCAGGGAAGCTGGAAGATGCCTCCGTATGTGCACACTCTGACTTCCAGATAACCCCAACACCCCTCCACACACTCCAACATTAAAGTCACCACCTCAAAGCTAAAGCAACTGATCCCTACAGAAAACCAATCTTCCACTCATCTTGCACTCTTCAGGCCCCGTAGGCATGTTAAAAATTGTGGTGACATTATAAAGAAGTCTGAGATCATTATCGAGCATCTGTTATGTATGATGAATGACCTAATTCTGTTCACCACAATAAATAGAAAACATTTACCTCAAATTCAAACCAACCACAGTGTGTAACAGCCATGTTATGTTTTTAATCCAACAATCCAATGTGGCTCCTTCACTCAGCTTGCCAATTATTTCATGTTAGTCATGTAATACAGTCATGTGACCAATTAAACTAAGTTGGCGGAGGACATTAAACAGCAGTTGTTTTGTTTCCTCTCGGTTTTGACAGCCCTATTAAAGATTAATATCAGTTTGTACATGCTCCACATAGCTTTTCTTCGAATTCTTTAATTATAACTCGCTTTTGCAACTCCACCTCTAGTTGTGCATTTAAAAATGAATCAACTTCTGGGCATTTACTTACCTGGATGATTCAGGGTAATGGTGGGAAGCTGGGACACACTCCGGTCTTTAACGCATTAAAAAGTATTGTCACTGCCCAAGAAACAATTATGGCCTCAGAAGATAGTTTTATCCTTTTCTGGGAAACTGGTGATTTGTTTTAATATTTAATTATTGATATTCATTGGTGCATTTTTAATTCCTCCTATAGTTTATAGTTTACCATTTGTGTCACCACAGGGATAGCTGATTGTTGCTAGGCTTCACCTTCATTCAAGTCACTGAACCAGACATGTTAATTGTGTTTGAGGTATCGGTGCAGCATGTTAATAAATTATATGACAAATTGCATGGCCTGCTGTGTGGTGCAGCCGGTCCAAAATAACGATAGCATTTTAATAGTCTGTTAACAAACATTAGTTACAGCTTTCCTTGTCTTTGCACTGCACCCTCTTTATGGATGCACCACCAAGGCTTGCTAGCCTTACCTGACAAATGAGCACTTGACCATTTTGTCCATGTGTGGTCTTTTAAAAAAAAATATATATATTTAGGTCTTAAAAACTAGTCCAAAATTGAACAGGTGATGTCATGTTGGCTGTTTGTGTTCTGTGTACAGTCTGTCACGATAAAAAGAAAATTAACACAAATTCCTACACATCCTCTCAGAAACTGCCTGAGTATCTGCACATCTTTTTATGCACTATCAGAGTAATGCAGCAACATATGTCAGTAAATTCATTATAAAACAAAAAGGATTTGGTTATGAAACACACTGACACAGCTCACAACTTACAGCACGAGCTTTTGCAGCTAGTTTGCCTTCTTTGTGAATTGAATTTGTGTGGACATTTTTACACCAAACTGGAGAAAGAATTGGACTTTTGTCTTTCACGTGAAGCTGATAAAATGCAAAATAATGGGGGGTTTTAAAACCACAAATGCATTTGTCTCGTAAAGAAAAAAAAATCAGGCCGACACTGGGTTTCATTCAAATTGTAACTCTTGAAAATCACCAGTTCATAACTCTCTATTTCAAAATCCTTTTAAATCTAGTTGAATGTAGTGAAAATAAAAATGATGAATGATTCATTTGGTCACCTTCTACTGATTGTCCAGCCGTGGTGTATTGATCTAGAGCTCCTCCCGGAGATATCCGAACCCCTCCTTTCAAATGTAGCCTGACTGTTACCTGTGGCATGTGTTGTCGGGGTGTTGGTGCAGAGTACCTTAAGTCTCTTTTAGTTTAGCATCAGCAGTGTTTCGGTGAAGTCTCCAAGTGAACATGTAATCTTTTTCTCCTGTGTATAGAAAAAAAAATACAAATCCATACAGTTCAGCATGATCATAAAACTTGACCAATGTATGTGTGATGTTTCTTGCTGGTGATAGATTACTGGCTGCTTCAC
The DNA here is from genome assembly GCA_015108515.1 of Hemichromis elongatus. Lineage (NCBI taxonomy): Eukaryota > Metazoa > Chordata > Actinopteri > Cichliformes > Cichlidae > Hemichromis > Hemichromis elongatus. Next base: position 27,347 of record VUQR01017100.1, read on the forward strand.
TGAGCTGCTGTTTGATTATGCAAAGTCTGACAGGCCTCTTTTGTCATCAGATAAAATGCATAATTTATCTCTACTTTACTCGGCAGGAAGCAAAAAGAATAGATTGTCATTTTCCTTTGTGTGGATGTGTGTGTGGTACTGGGGGAAGATGAGTCTTGGTGCCAAGATTAATGGTCTGGACTGGTAGCGTCAGCGGCTGGAGGAGCTTTTGTGTCCCTGAAGGCCTCGTCTCCTTATAGAGGCATGTTTCTGCTCTCAGACTAAACTGAGGCAGCACGACGACACATTCATCAGTCTGCTGCTGAGCACATCACAGGAACAAGGGAATAAAAGCAACACACGGCACAGAACGATGTGTGGAAAACCTCCCATATCTCACTCACTGCCTTTAATCTCACATGTCAGCAATGCTACATTATTGATCAAATACAAAGTAACACACATGTACTGCATACATTCACATCTTAATCAGTTCATTTGGCCCAAATAAATACATCATAATAAATAAATTTAGCTCAGAAAGTTAAAATAAAAACTAAACCAAAACAAAATAAACTCAAGCAGAAAATAGTGAGCTCAGGAAGTCAAACTGAAATGAACCCAGTGGTACAGAGATACTGTACCTATTTACTGTATGCAGCTGTTTACCATAGCCATATTAATTTGATGACCAATGGGAACATCCAACCAGTGTATTGATTCACTGAATATGAACAGCAACATCAATACTTGAAACACTATTTGTTTTTTAGTTGCTACTCGTGTAATTCTTCCACATTTCTTCTTGATGTTCAGATTAATGTCTCTGTCTGTTCTCAGGAAATCTTGGCTCGGTTCCTCTGTGGTCTGGAAAATGTGAGTGTGGCAACTGCTCATGAAAGACATGAAAGTACACACAGTGTTCCCTCTGGATCTTTATCAGCTCACTGAGCCCATCAGTCTTATTCTTCGAGCAGCTCACGTTCCTCGTGACTTTACCTGGTTTATCAGACAACCACAGAAGATGCAAGTCTGAATGAAACAAATGAAATCGAACCTAAACAGATATACTACAATAACTTTAGTACATAGTACCCGCCCCTTTTTTGGGGGGCTAGCTGGTAGCTATTTCAATGGACAGGTACACAGGTATTAAAAATGAATCATCCAATTTCAAAACACTTTAATTTTGTAGCCATTCACAGGTAGTGCTTGAAACACGTACTGTTAGAGAGATCAGAGTTTCACATGGTTGTCGCTAGGTAGAATAACAGTGAGTGTAGTAAGCTGATCGGTCAGGATTACGGTGAGCTTGGCTGAATTAACGCTAAGATCAGTTGGATTTAGGTGCTTACAGTGTAAGTTAACTAGAACAATTGTCTTTTGGTTATTTGGGTGCACTTTGTCTTGTTTGGAGACTGTAAGGGTTGGTACCTTGTGACGGCAGCTTTATTCCCTCTGTGTTGTATATTGTTGTGAAAACAGTACTAACACATGCTTTGCATATACCATGTGGAGGGGGCAGAACAACAAAGAGCATGACCTATATATGCTCTGGATGTCTGAACAATGCACAGCTTATCAGTCCTCTGAGCACACAGCAACAGCTGCAGGAGCTAGAAAGAGATGATCCACCAGAGACAGACGCTTTCTGTTCGAATCCTCCCATACTGTCCAAGTCTCGACATGTTTCATGAAACCAGAGCGGTGACGTAACCAAGTCTGCACACTTAGTTCAAGACCACTTATGGTCCTTGAATATTTCCATTTCAAGAGGTTTTTGGTTTTATATTTCAGGTGGATGTTGGGTCTGACCCAAAAGATAAAGAGGTACTTTGTAACCTCGCAGTCTGACTTTAATTACCAAACTGGACTCAGAAATTAAAATTAGTTTTGTGTCAAAAGATTTTCCCATCGCAGTACAATTATAATACTATCTATATCATATTTAACATTAGTTTAATCGCCCATGTTAGGTTTACTGTGTGTGTTCATGGTGCTGCCAGGAGACAAAGAGAAGTCAAGAAAGCTGGTTGTTGACAGCGTTTACAGTGTCAGCTTATTATCTTTTAATTTTCTGTAGCGACTGAAGCTGCACAAAGACACGATGCTCTGTAATCAGCAGTTTGTTTTGCACCAGCAGACAGCTCTGCTCCTGCTTTAAGTACATAATTGGAGAGCTGAGGGAGACACCAACAAAGACCAAAGAGGGAGGAAAGAGAAATTAAAGGAGGTGGTGGGGAGTGAAAAAATGCAGACTGAGACTAAAATGCTGCTCAGGCATGAAAGCTGTGAGAAATATAAGCGCCTAGTACTTTGTTATTTCACGTTTTTCTTTTCTTTTTTTGGCTTTTAGTTTATTTGACTGGTTCAGTACTACCTGATCTCAACACAGACTGCATTTCTGACTTCTGACTGCACTTTCCTTAAATGCAACTCTAAAGAAGAATATATATTGATATTATATCATGTGATGTATATGTTTTTAAATTGCTTTAGAAACTGTAGGATTAACCTTCTGACTTGTCTTCAGATAAACATTTGTTGGCCCTTTTTGACCTGCACACGGGAGAGGTCTCCCTTCAAGTCCTTCTCCTAGAAAGGTTGTATTTCATACCAAACCTTGGTCTTTCCCAAACAAGTCTGTTTCCTTTTTTTTATTTTGTTTACTAATTTTAAAGTAGCTACAAGCTTTGCAGGATGTTATAGAACAGAGAGCGGTTGGCCAGAAGGCCCTGAAGGTATAACTTCTATGTCCCGTTGACCCCAATTGTGCGTAAGCCGTCTCATTTCACAAGACAACACCCAACACGCACACCAAAGCAGATCTGAAAAAACTAACTGAATATCCCTGTGAAGGTTCTCAGTCATCCAGGTCATTGTAGTTTATGGATCTAGTAAAGAAAATACGTCTGGAACTTCTTTAGGTTGCTTGAAGGCGTTTCACCTCTCATCCAAGAAGCTTCTTCAGTTCTAGGGTCAAATGTTGGAGAGTCCCATATTTAAGCCCTGTGGGAGTGTCCCCCGAGAGGGACAATGGACCCCCTACTGATCCTCTACCTAATCACACCAGTCGAGGTGTA
>VUQR01017102.1:7934-20048 GCA_015108515.1 Hemichromis elongatus
ACTGCAGTAGTATTAATAAAGTTAAAAGAGAAAGGGTCTTTTAAGAATGGCATAAGAGTCCAGAATTTCTATAATTCAAGGTTTCTAATATTAAATACCTTCCAGGCAAATCACAGAAATCAAATATGAATTGATTCAATTCTACCCTTTAGCTGTTTAACTGTGAGCTCACACGTTTTACCAAACAGAGACTACTCAAGAGTGCAATGATCAATTTTCTTCTCAGAGATCAACACCTAATTGTGACTTGTGGGTCTGTTTCTCTAAACTTTTCATAGTTTTTAGTTACAATACAGCAGCAGCTCACTCACCTCCTTACATTTCTGCATTAATTACTGCAAATCTATCACACAATGTGATCTCTCAAACCAATCAGCTGCTTTACTAAAATAGTTTGTCTCAGTCATTTTTTTCATCACACACAAAAACTTTTTTTTATAACACCTCTCTGACACTTAGCAGGACTCTTACACATCCCCACTTTGCAGATTACTGTGATTAAAACATGTTGACCGACTTTTCCTACAGCTTTCCCACCTTATCTGTTGTACGTGTTGTGTTACTAATAAAATATAGTTAAACTAGTAGTTTAATTATGTGCAATATTTCATTTTTAGTGGTTTGCTGGTAATTCAGCAATATTATATAGCTGAAATTAAATATCTGCTAAATATAGCCTATATTTCTACATGTGCGTGTGTGTGTGTGTGTGTGTGTGCGTGCATGCGTGCATTTTAATAACATTTCCACCCTAATGTAATCGAGCCCTCTTTGACAAGCAGCACTCCCTCTTTCTGTCATCAAGACTGCTGTTATGGCCTTTCCACCCATCACAGCTGAAATTTAATTGTACTATTACGAGATTTAATACCGCACTAAAATCTTTCCCCATAAGTTTTGTTAGTCTCAAGTCTCATACCTGTCATATTATTCACATATTTTGTCTAGGGCTTATGTTATTTATTTTTCTTGTTGTTTTTTGTGTTTAACAGGCACCATAATGATGTGGTGGTTAGTACAGTTGCCCAATACCAACTAATTCCTGTGTTTGAATCCTGTCTGGGGCCTTCTGTGTGGCGTCTACATGTTCTCACCATGTCTTCGTAGGCTCTCTCTGGGTAATCTTCCCAGGCGTACAATCGAACCCCAATGCATGTCCGGTTAGATTGGATGTAGGTTTAAATGTGAAAATGAAAGGTTTCTGTGTTAACCATGTAACAAATTGGTGACATGTGTAGGGCGTATCCTGTCTCTCACACTATGACAGGTGATATAGGCTTCCACCACCTCACCCCACAGCCCTGAGTCGGTTATTGTGTTCTGTAAAACACCTTTGTAACTATTTTTTGAAAAGTGCTATACAATTAAAGCTTAATTATTGATATTACTATTGTTTTTATTTCTGTTATTGTCTCTTTTAGAAAATTAAAGACAATAAAGCAACGTGCAGCCTTATGATTGACAAGTTGCTACTGTGTAGACATTCGTAGTAAGGCACACTGATCTCCTTTTATACACAGTCGATGCGCTCACATAGTGACAAATTCATTATGCTTAGAGCATTAACGCACTGGGCTGTAAGTAATGCTCCACTGAAACCTGCTATCAGACTGACTGATAGTGTCTCACAAAGCTTGGGAAATACACTCTATCTGCAGTAGTTAGCTCTCCTATATGTCAGAAGTTGAGCTACTTAATGACTAAGGCATGAGGGCTCATCCTGAGATGAGATGGATGAGTGATGGCAGAGACAGTCAGTAGCAGTCATTACATTAACACTGACAGTTCTTTGGTAGTGAAGCAATAATCAAATGAATATAGCTTCCCCTGATACTTGAAGGAGTTTCAGCAAAGATATGTTCTCAGGATGGAGTGGTTTATAGCCAAATGGTAAACTCTTCTCTACAGACACTGCATGTTTCACCATCTGCTTAGCTGTAATGCTGCTAATCAGCCAGCACTCCTGCTGCACAGCACAGTAGACAGCAAGACGAACAATGTAAGGATGACACTGGGCTTCCAGTGGTTTTGTGTCTTTGGTCTATTATATCTTTTAGTAAGTCTCGGAAAATTACATGGTTGTACAATAAAGTTTGCATTACATTACATACTAAAAGTGTGGACCATAGCTGACCACATCTGCTTCTTGATCTCACATTTTTTAGCCCTGGGAAGCAGCTGAAGTAGTTACCTTCAGGTGTTTACTCACATGCAATGGAAGACTCAATCATTTAATTCATTACTGTGCTGCTTTGCTCTTCGTATCTTTTGGTAATCCCCGTGACAGAAAGAAGAAGCTGAGAGAAATAAGCTGGGATCCTCTCTACTCACCTTCATACCTATTATATAATTCTAGATCTTACAGTTAAATATTTATTAAGACTTGTCTCTCTTAGTTACCATTACTACACCTTTACATTCTTACACAGCAAGTATGAAGTTAACACTGAAAGTGGTGGAGCATTCACCTCTTGCTCTCCATGGTAGACAAAGACAGAGATCTCATTTGTATCCAGAGGCCATCTAAAATGAAAGGTGCTGATTTCATCAGATCTAGTTTTAGCTAATGATGCTCCAAGAGCTGGATAAAAATGTGCATGGCTGATTTTTTTTTAAATGTTTTAAGTTTACACATAATTATACAGAAAAAAGGATGGCTGCATATGAGATGTTTTGCTAAAGTTTAAATCTGCATGTTAAATGCAGAAGCAGATGCCCATCCCACTCTTCTATCCTGTTATACACAAAAACCCCACTATTCACCAAAATGCCACTTAAAGCTAGAAAAAAGAGGCATATTTACTTTCCACAATAAATATTCAACCTTAAATTGACACACAAAACAAACAATGTTCACTTAAGTCCTCATGTAAGTCATTTCAACCAGCAGCAGTGTTTTAAATTATGTTGCCCAAAATTCTATATACTCACAATATATTATAACACAATTTTCTATAGGTGAAAAATGAATGTAACTCCAACAAGTGAGGCATAAAGCAACCGGTGATTCTTGAATATATGTTCTCTAAACGTAAGAGGAGATTATTAAATAGCCGTTCTTTTGTGCACTCGTGGTGCACCTTTGGAACCACCAGGCATTACATGTCTATTACCACATGAACCACAAAGCCAGAATTTTATATAGTGCCTAAATAACTACAAATAAGGCATCTATGTGATCTGCGCTCATCTCCTGCCTGAAATAATAGGAGAAAAATCTTTTATTATAATACAGTAAAGCTACTTATTTAAAAATATAATAATTTTCCCATTTTCTCTGTTTTTTTGTTTTTTTATTTATTCAGTGTTATTAAGCAATGTCTGGTTATAAATAGGCAGTGGATTCAGTTCTCCATCTTCAGTCACACCCTGATAGTTAAGGTGCATGTGCACCGATGAGTCTGTGTGTGTCTTCTGGTGTGTGTGTGTCACATTTCTGCTTGACTGTGAGGGGATGGGGGAGAAAATAGTGTGAGGGTGAACGTGAGAGTGGAAACTCCACATGTGTGAGAGTCTCTCAATGGTGAAATGGGGGTACATTGTGTGCTGAAAGACACAATTCATCAGAACACTGTGGTGGTGAATCTCTTTCATTTTACTTATCATCTCGCCCATCAGCGTTCTAATGAAATGAAAAAAGCAACACTCTGTGAAGAGAGCCCATCTGAGAGCACACAGGTCTATTTTTCCAACTTAAAATTGACTTGATGGCTTTGCTGCTCGAAATTTATTCAAATGTCTTGCTCAAACCTTCTACAGATATCAAAGTACTCCAGCTTATGCTGTGTAATACATGACATCTGTCAGTTTGAGCCTGGCACTCAAGAAGGTTTAAAGAGCTTTCTCAAAAAAAGTAAAATACTGGTAAAATAAATGTTACCAGTATTTAAAAAGAATCACTCTGCAACAGCAATGAAAGGAAAGATCTTTGGGATTTTCCTGAGTTCCCAGAACAAAACTGTGTTTTTTGCCTTTAAACGCTGCAACAACCTTCAGCTGAGACCGACAAGATCAGAATTCTCGCCCTGTGAATCAGTTTTTGGCACACTGGAGCTTCATGCAGGTTCATGCAGGTTCATGCAGGTTTTCTACATGTCGGTTTTGTTTTTTTGTTCTTTTCTTATCTCACATCTCTTACGTCCTATCGCTCATGTTAAAATCGCATTGGTTTCTCACAGGGACTTGTAAATTTAGTCTATAGCATGTTTTTGCCTTGCTGTAACCTACTTTCCGTGTCGAGAAATTAATCTTGAGACGACGTAAACTGCGCCAGTGACCTGATCGCACTTCGTCGTATCTTGTGTTATTTTAGAATTATCCTCCAAGCTGTTTGATTTTTATTGAGAATACCCTTTTAATTTTGTCTTTGTGTTAGTTCTTTTTGTACTTAAAAACATTAAACTTTACTAGATGTCTGCGTATCATCGGTTCTGCGCACTTAGATCCATGCGTAATGGTAACAGTCACCGGTCTACCCAGAGGTTATTACAAGAAAGAAAGAAAGAAAGAAAGAAAGAAAGAAAGAAAGAAAGAAAGAAAGAAAGAAAGAAAGAATATAAAACATACCGTGGATGTTTGTTGATATCCAGTCTGTTCTTCTTTGGAGCAAAGCGTAAAAGCAATCCCGGGATCTGTTTGGAGACGTCCCTTATTTACGCACGTCCAGTACAAACAGTCGGAACTCAGACTGGTTATATTAAAAGTGCATTTGCTTCTGTAGATGTTGCTGCCGTAAGCGCTGGGGTTGCTTCAACTCTTATCTAAAAAGAAGATCCTTCGTGTGGTTATAAACACAATTGAGGCTGTCGTGTGGTCAGCGATCAAATCTGATATTTGACACTTTCTCACACTTTAAACGACTTCTTTACAGTCACTGACAAAGCTGCTCTCTCTCTCGCTCTCTCTTTTATTACCAGAGTTAAATCCCCAGTATGTGTGAGAAGTGTGAAAACTGCTGTATCGGCGAAGCCTCATTGTATGCGCAAGGACGCAGCTCGTTGTGGGGTGTCTCCAGTAATAATTAACCCCCGGTACAAGACACGGGGACTTCCTGGAGCTGATGCGAACTATTCTCCGCCGGGAAGATTAGAGAAGCGTCAACAAGTTGCATTCAAACCTTCTTTTTAAGAAGGTTTAGTGTAGACTGACTGCATGGCTGCACCGAGAGCGAATTTACCCGCTGCGAGCACAGGCGCGTTTCCAAGTAATTCATTAGACAGCCCGCCCCGTTAGTGTTACAGCATTGGCTAGAGGTGATCTAGACCGGGTGTAGGGTCCAGGACGACATCACAAAGCAAACAATTTTACATTGAAGAAAATAATTCGGGTTTTTCTTTTTTTGTTTTTTTTTTACATGTGGGTTAAATTGAAGACTCACATTTCAACCAAGGTCTTCTAGGACTAAAATTGTAGGATTCATTCCTGCTTGCTGGCATTGCAGTTGCATGTATTCCCTTCATCAAAATTTCATGATTTTTTAAAGCCCAGTGCAGGACTTTGTGCGCTGCTGATGAAGCATGCGTTAGCCTTCCGCTGGTTTCACACTGAGAATGTAACCCTACATGTTTGAGTGTGATTTTATTTTTTGAATACTACAACACCACTATCAAAACAAATAAACAAATAATTTTGTTGTACTGTATCCTGAACAAAGCTATTGTGCCATTAAACTTCGCCATTTACAAAAAAAATAAACACTAAGTGTATTCGAGGTTCATTCAAATTGCAGAAAAGCACATTCTGAAGCGCCCTGTGTGTTCTTGAAAGAGTGATTCACTTTGTTTAACTCGAAAGTGAAAATCATCTTGTGAAAATCATTTCCGGTTGTTTTTTTCTACACAAACTCAGCAGTGTCAAAAATAAGCTGTGGCAATTTGTTGCTTCTTACTCTTTACATTCCCGTGCCATACACACAAACTAAAAGATGGTCCAGATTTACAAGCAAAAAATAAGATTTTTTTTTTTATCATAACCAGTAGCTGTCAAGTTAAAAGTGTGCATAGCCTTGCTTTCTCTGGGTGAGTGCATGGTGTAGATTAAGCTGCTCTCTGGTTGGGGGGCTGGGGCTTAAGTGGTAGAGCCTTGGGAAAGATATTGGACCCTGAGGTGATCTTAAGGCATCCATCGGAGTGTGAGTGTGTGAACAAAAACTAGAGAAATTAAAAAAAAGCACTGCACGAATGTGTGTGACTGTGGAAAGCACTTTGAGTGCTCAGCTGAGTAGAAAGGCACTATTGAAGTAGCAGTCTATTTACTACTTACCTTCAAATGGAACTCAGAGTTCATGATTATGACATGGAAAAAGTTGGAAGTTTCAGAAAATGACCCACTTTTGTAAATACCAAAGTAAGGGAGCAATCATATGGAGTCTTTTTGTAAACACACCAGAATCATAAGATTCTTTTTTTCTTTTTGCGATCAAGTTTTACACAAACTTGATCGCATTTAGAGGCACCACAGTTAAAGCTTATATTCTTGACTGTGTTTTTGTTTTCTCAGCTCTTTTCTTTTTCTTTTTTTTTGTGCTTCTATTCTCTATGTTTGCATATGACATACAGTACCTTATTTCAGTAGAGCTAAATTCCCCAAAAAGCTCATCTCATTGGCATATTCTGCTGTTTGGATTGTCAGAAAACACAGGCATTCCAGCATCATCATTAACCACAAGATAACCTGTTCTGACTTATATGACAGTTTTTCACACCGCTCCTTTGCATTGCTAAAATCCCAATTTTATTATTGCAACCTCTTCTGACAAAATCACGGTAAAACAGAGGCTGTGATGTCAACAGCTATATTTATTTTGAAAATGATCAGTCACTGAGGAAGATGGAAATGACAGGATGATTTATTTGTGTCTGATCAGCTGCTATGCAGCCAACTAAATGTGCTGTGCCTTTCCAATTGGTTACTTCCCTCTGTCATTCACCAAACTCTTCCAGAAAGGAGTGTGGGCAGGAGTATCTCACTGGGAATGAAAACAGACACCGAAGCGGTCTATTTGGAAGAGTGCTGAAAGCGAGAGGTGTATAAAAGAGACAGAATTGGCTTCTGTGTCTGAAAAGTGAAGCCAGTACCTTAAACCTGTATTCTTTCTCATACACAGCAGGGGGGCCAATCCCTTGGTTAAAATTCAATGTGATTGCATAGAAGTCTGTTAGAAGAAAACTGACCTATTTTTACCTGGTTTTATTAGCACAGGAAGCTGTTTACTGAAGATGCTATGGTTGAAAGTGCTCATTTCACGTGTCACTAAATTTAACACAATGTTTATTTTGTAAATTATTTATTTTAGAGTAAAACAGGACATAAAAGGAGCATAGCTGAGGGAACGGGTAATTCACAAATCACTACCACATCATCACTCACTTACACGTTACACACTAAACGAATCTTATATTACCGTCATTTTAAAGGATGTTAAAAATCTGATGGGGAAAATGTTCCAGGCATGAGGTCTTTTTAAATATATTTTTACATATGGTACGGTTTTTATTTTGTTTTCCACATGGGGCATGAACAGATTACCTGGGCAATGTGTGATTTCTATCAAAATAAAAAATTAAATTGATGTGGACAGCTGCAGCTTGCTGTTCAGATAGCCTCTTGAAGCACGGCTGTGCAGTGATGAGTTTGCAGAAACTTGGTCCTCTGTTTACCAGCTTGCAGTGAACTTCCAAAAGTCAAGGTAACTACCTAAATGCTGAAAGCATTATTCTTCATATATCCACATCTCAGCCATTTTTATATTGGCATTGCCACACTACTGGGAACTTTAGTGGAATTCAGCACAGATGTCAGTAATGAGAAATAAGCAACTGCCATAAGGAAATTACTTGGACCTCGAGGGGAACTTCTGCTTGGATTGATTCAGGGACTGTAAAGAAAACGAGCAGCCATAGAGGCCACATACATTAAGAGTAGCCTGCTTGACTTGGACTTTGACAGCTTAGCTACAATTGAAGAGTGCCCCCAAGGAGCAATGCTGTGTGGTCAAATTATTTTTAAACAAAGGTGCGATACAGGTTGCAATTGAGAATATAGTAAAATATCTGCCTGTTAGCAAATGATTTCTCTTTAAATTTGCATCTTACTAAAGCACGTCATGTTAGAGATGTAGTTTCTTCTCACATCAAGGATTTAACCTCAAAGGAATTACATGACAAATTGTAGGGACGGCATAATTTTACATGAGCCGTACTAATTCACCCAAAGAACAGCCTTGTTAGTTCATTAAGTACTTTGAGTGCATTGCTGTTTCTCTCCCATCTTCTGTATGTTTTATCTTTAATTGAATCAATACCAGCTCTTTGAAGCAAATTAGCAGACTCTTCATCTACAGTAACTGTTAAGGAAGAAATGGAGCATATCACTTGAGCTTGTAGACCCACATTTGTACATAAAGGGTTTATGTGATGTTTTACACAGAACAAAAAGCTGCTCAGCTCTAAAATTGAATTTTCATTTTTACTTTGATTTCATCATCTCTCTGAAACACAGAGCAATGAAAACTGATGGTGTGTTTTGGTGTGAGTGAAATGCTTCTCCATAACTGGAGAATATTAGCAGCCTTAAATTGTTGTTATAGTAGAGATTAGGTACACAGTTGATTTTGTTTTCTTTTTTTCATGGTAAATTATGGCGCTTTCAGCATGTTTCAAGACTTCAACCCCTTATCCACAAGAGTGGAGCAAAAGTCACATAGGTGCAAAAGATTATTCCTTCTCAGAGAAAAAACACAGTCAGTTTTTTAAATGTAAACCTAGTACTTGTTTTTTAATATATATTTTGTTAGGCAAATCAGTAATATATGTTACCTATTGAAACATGTGTGCAACCTAATTTCTCAATGGTGTGACTAAAAAAATCTTAGGTTGCAGTGGTGTGAACAGCAGTTTCAGGGAAAAACAAACCTCTGCGTTCTCTGAAAGTCTCTGTGTGGTCAACGACAGACACACTTTATGCCCATATCGTAGTCTAAACCAATCAGAGATAGTCTTTCCTCAGTTATTTTCAGCATTGATCACCATGCTGAGATAGGTTAAGTTTTCAGCTAATAATTCTGTGTTAATCACTTTGTTGCTGCAAAAATACTATTTTAATTATCATTTTTTAATTAATTTTATGTGTAGACACAACATGTTGACTTTTGAATCATGTTGACATTTTGAATGATTCATAGGTCAATGTTAAGTGGCTTGATAAGCAAAAAAAACCATTCCTCTGAAAATGGTCAGGTGCAAGGACATGACTGAAAATGAATGGAAAAGTAACCAAAACCTACAGAAAGTAGAAATATCTATATTTGATGTCACATTCTAGAACAAGAAAAATAAGTTAATAGGTTCTTCAACTTACAAATCAGTAAAAACCAAAGATGTTGCAAAAATCAAAATGATACAAAAATGTAATTCTTTAAACTGTCCCTCATTAAATATTACACTAACAATTTATTTTTGATTTTTGATTGTTTTGTTAGATTTTTTGGGAATTTTTAATATGTTAAGTTTTAATATGACATGTTAAATATAGTTTCTGTGTCTCAATTTTCAATTAGCACCATGTGGTAACAGTAAGTGTGTAATAAATCCTGTCAGATCTTTATGGAGTGATATATTGTCTGAGTAGGTGAAAAAAAAGCAGGATCAGAGTACACATTAGCCTTCTGGAGATCCACCAAGAAGGAACCAGATATCTTTATTGCATCTCAAATTTAAACACATAAAAGATTAAAAGTGCACCCCCTCCCTTTTGGCAAAGTGCAGAACAAAAATATCATTGTATTATTATCACACTCACAAAGAAAAAACACGTCCCTCGTGGTAAACGACTACTGCAGACAGGAACTGGTGTTTAAACAAAACACTTGTTTTATAGTCAGGTAGGATTTTCAGGGATAAATTCAATATTTTGAAGTGAGTCACTTTTGTTTCACGATAGGGGCCTAAAATATGAGAGAAAAATTTCAGCATTCATTATCCAGCTGTGTCCCCAGAGGATCTCTCCTGTTCATTTTAGGAACTTAATTAGTTTTCCACTTGCACTTTCTTAAGGCCAAAAGGCCAACTTCTCACTTTAACAGGTTGATTGCCATGACATTCCTGAGCACATTAATGCTACAAAGATTGATTTTAGTGACCTCAAGGTCATTTACCACAGTAACCCTCTCAGACAAACTTTCAGTCCCAGTAGAGTGATGTTGTTTTTAATGCATATTCCCTTTGCATTATGCCAAAGGCTCCTGGAGGAGTACACTCTTAAAAATGGGGTGCCTTAAATCTATTTTTGCAGCTATAAGAAAAGGACACAATCTGAACACAATATTGACATGCAGCCTTGCTTATTTAAAATTACCTACAGATGATCTAAATTTAAATACAGTGTAATTATATCTTTGTACATCCATCCATCCATCCATCTTCTTCGACTTATCCGGGCCAGGTTGTGGGGTCAGCAGCCTAAGCAGAAAATGCCAAACCTCCCTCTTCCCTGGCCACCTCATCCAGCTTGTCAGGGGGAACACCAGGGCGTTCCCAGGCCAGCTGAGAGATATAATCTCTCCGGAGTGCCCTGTGTCTGCTTTGGGGCTTCCTCTTGGTGGGACATGCCCAGAACACCTCACCCAGGAGGCGCCCAGAAGGCATCCTTATCAGATGCCTGACCCACCAACTTAATATTTATTGTTTTTATCGTTAACTCAGTTTCTCTTTTTTTTGGTACCGTTACTGTTACGGCTGGTGAGTGTTAGCCGTGTGGAGGTGGAGAAGGAGGATCCAATCGCAGGCATGATGCAGGTGAAAAGGTGGATTTATTTACAGGTGGAACAAGGGCAAACAGCAAACAGGACTAGACTAACTATACTAGGGGAAGCTAAACAGCTACTACAAACACACACATGAAGTGGAGAACTGGGGCAGACGCAGGCAGGTCGCAGGAGAGCACACGGGTGAAAGTTCAGGAGGTCAACCCGGAGGTCGACAGCACAGCGGCCAAAACAGTTCAGGGGGACGGCCGTGCGGACAGCAGCGGCGGTGACACAGACCTAAACAGTCAGGAGGCCGACCACGCAGAAAGCCATGGAGTCCACGAAGCAGGTCCGGAGGACGGCCACGCGGAGGGCAGTGGCGTCCACGAAGCAGGTCCGGAGGACGGCCACGCGGAGGGCAGTGGCGTCCACGAAGCAGGTCCGGAGGACGGCCACGCGGAGGGCAGTGGCGTCCACAAAGCAGGTCCGGAGGACGGCCACGACGGCGATGATGTCCAGCCAGTGGCCTGGAAGGTGGCCGACGAGGCTTCAGGACACGACGTGGACCGGGCGGTGACATGGCAGTCGCAAGAACAGACGAGGCGGAATCTGATGAGGCAGGACCAGACGAGGCGGAACCTGATGTGGCAGGACCAGACGTTGCAGAGACGGATCCAGACGTCGCAGGGACGGGACCAGACGTCGCAGAGACGGAACCAGACGTCGCAGAGATGGAACCAGACGTTGCAGAGACAGACGTCGATGAAGCCGGGCCGGGCGAGGCGGATGATGAAGCCGGGCCGAGCGAGGCGGATGATGAAGCCGGGTCCCTCGGACCCTTCAGCTGAGACAAAAGGCTAAACGGGCCCCTTGGACCCTTCAGCAGACACAAACTCAGGACCAGCAGGCACGGTGACCTCTGGTAAACACCAGGCAGATAGGCGCTGCGTAGGGCATAGGCTTAGCCCAGGCAGCACTGAATCGGTGCAGTTCTTAGGGGGCGACTTAACCCTCAGGGGTCCAGAGTGTGCTCATAGCAGACACTCAGACTCTGGGGAGGCCCTGGAGGGAATTAAAGTCTGTGCAGGAGCCCCTTTATGAACATCAACAGAGGTGTGGGTGAAGTGTGCTCCCTGCGTAAGAAGAGGCGGTGAAACGAGTGAGTGAGCTGATGGCTGTGGCGCAGGCACTGCTACTGACCGTGGCGCAGGCACTGCTACTGACCCTGCTAGCGATAACACTGGAGAATTAGCTCGCGGCAACACAGGTGAATGAGCTCGCGGCAACACAGGAGAATGAGCTCGCGGCAACACAGGAGAATGAGCTCTCGGCACTTGAACTGAGGGCAGCTGGGCTGCTGACTTAATGGC
>VUQR01017103.1:0-14041 GCA_015108515.1 Hemichromis elongatus
GCCTTAATATAATTGTCACGGTGGGTAAGGAGTGGACTCAGGCGCGGAGCTCCGAAACAAAGACAGTGCGTTTATTTACAGTGAGGTAATGAAACAACAGTTAAAATGTGCAACAATCGGTGATAGTGCGCTTCTCCCTCCGTGTAATCCCATGCGTGAGATTGGGTGGTGCTCGACTCTCCTCTCCGTGTCTCCGTGAATCCTCTGTATCCCTGAATGAACACACACACACAGCAGCAGCAGGATGAGTACGTAGCTCAATCAATTTCAAAATAACGCTAGCGGCTCGCAAAACGCTACCAGGCAATACTCTAGCGCTGTCTGTCGCTCAGCCGCACCATTAAATAGCCCCGTAGACAACGGCAGGTGATTGGCATCAGCTGGTAGATTGCATGCAGGTGCTGCAGCTCCGGACGACAGCACTTCCGGGTCGGAGGTAGCCCGTTGCTAGGTTACCTCCTAAACACAAGGAAACGGACAGGAGACACATGCCCACGCATACCAAAACACACACTGGCAGGTCGACCGGTAAAGGTACCCCCAGATCCTGACAATAATGAAGGTAATAGGTACTTTACAACAACACCCAAGTTAATTCTGAGGGTGTCTGTGGGAGCTTAATTCATATTTTTTTAATTTAAATGAAATAGCCTAACAATGATTTTAAATGGTGTGATTTTTTTTTCATCTTTCAACCTTTAAAGCAAACTCCATGCTCCCATATAATGATAATAAACCCTACTATCTCTGTCTGTTCTGCTGAAACAGAACAGACAGGATAAGGGTTCCTTTGTTTGATCTTTGCTCCTCTCAATATCGACAAAGAAAACAGAGCGCTCCGCTTGAGCAAACATTTAAGCAGTTCATATCTGGACACTGACACATGTTACCTTTAGCCTTCAAGTGACTGAGTGTGGTCATTTAGTAATTTTTTTTGGTACTTTCTTTATGTGTATGTATTTCCTCAACCAACCACCTTCAATTTTTTATTTGCATGTCTGGCATATATTGTCAGTATCCTTCCACACAGCCTGAGGACATAAATTATACAGGCCACACCTGTCAAACAGGCTCAGGTATACACGTGGCGATCTTCAGAGGCACTTATAACTGTTTGTGTCTGTAGTAGGATTTTAACATCTGCGGAAAATCTGCAAACACAAAGAAATAAAATGTCTTTATACCTTTAAAGGACATAACTGGAGCAGTCATGTGAAACCTGCATGTTCTGCAAAGAGATTCAGAAGCAGCACATTTTCTTATGTATTTATGTTTACCCATTCCAGTTAATATTGCAACCTCATAATGGGGGGTTTGTGTGTTCCAATGATCCCAGAAGCTATGCTGTCGGGGGGCAATTTGCATCTGGGTAGGATCTCACATGGCAAATTAGTGCTGGGTGAGGGACCAGACCTGTCATGACCAGAAGACCAAGAGAATGGTTCACCTCTCCTGAGTCAGAGTAACTGGAGTCCTACCATGACACCAGGCCTAGATTAGGAGTTTATGAGTGAACATTTGATGGCCGGGACTTAGCCCATGGCCCCCAGCTAGGCTTAGCCTGGAGGAGCTACACAGTGTGGGTGCTCCAATTGAATTGAATGGAATGGAACGGAATGGAATTGAATTGAATTGAATTCAATATAGCGCCAGATCACAACAGTCGCCTCAAGGCGCTTTATATTGTACAATAATACATACAGAGAAAATCCTAATAATCATATGACCCCCTATGAGGAAGCACTTTGGTGACAGTGGGAAGGAAAAACTCCCTTTTAACAGGAAGAAACCTCCGGCAGAACCAGGCTCAGGGAGGGGCGGGGCCATCTGCTGCGATCGGTTGGGGTGAGAGAAGAAAAGAACAGGATAAAGACATGCTGTGGAAGAGAGACAGAGATTAATAACAGGTACGATTCAATGCAGAGAGGTTTATTAATACATAGTGTGACTGGAAAGGAAAAACTCAATGCATCATGGGAATCCCCCGGCAGCCTACATCTATTGCAGCATAACTAAGGGAGGATTCAGGGTCACCTGGTCCAGCCCTAACTATATGATTTGTCAAAAAGGAAAGTTTTAAGCCTAATTTTAAAAGTAGAGATAGTGTCTGTCTGGGAGAAAAAAAAAATAAGATGAACTTTTGCGAGATCCCGCAAAAGTTCATCTTATTTTTTTTTTCTCCCATGTCCCCTGCGGGGCTCCGTAAACTGGACCTATGAACTGTTTTTTTCAGTTGGCACCTTCTGGAGCATTTTTAATGTAATTGTACTTTTTTTTGGATGTTACATGGTTCTAATTAGTAGGTATCTGTGATGATCTGCTTGCAACAATGACTCATAACTTATTCTACATTCCTGCGCTTTTCATATTGGACTGGATTTTCCAGTATTCCAGTTGCTGAGCTAAGCTAGCTAGCTTTCTAAGCTAGAGCCCAGCTATCCCAGGATGAAAGGCAGGTTAAACCCAGGGCAGGTCGCACAAGGTCACACAAGAACCTCATTTAACACGCTGAACTGAAAGCCCAGCTGCAGATTCAGCAGTTTTTGAAAAGTGCATGCTTTTGCACAACCTTCCTGCATACATAGTCGAAGCAGTTTCAGTTTAATTCAGTTCAGTTTTATTTATATAGGACCAAATCACAAAAACAGTCATCTCAAGGTGCTTCAAGGTAGAGAACCTACAACTGACAACTGCAAAAAACAAATCAAAAATTAGAAAAGAGGTTAATGTTGTTTTCACAAACAGAGAAGTCCAGTCAAGCTGTTTTTAATAATTAACGATAGTTTTTTTATTTAAAAAAGAACTATATACACTCTTTTATGCCATTTATGTATATCTGGAATAAATAAAGTCTAATTATGTGTTTCGCTGTCGTCTTTCTTGTCTGCCATGGTACTGCCACGTTCTTCTTTGGTGTCTTCATCAGCAAGAACTGTCAAGTCTGAGTCTTTCTCAAATGATTAAGCTTTTGCAAGTTTCTGTCATGATCCTGGGTTGTTTGTTGTATATTGAGCTTTGGTTTTTGGTCTTTTTGATGAGTGTATTTAATTTTTGTTCCTGTTTTGTAATGAATTGGCGATACAAGCAGAAATGAGCTTCCTCTTTAGGGTGTCTTGACACTTCCTTAGCGATATGGTGAGGAGCTTAATCATTCAGGAGAGGCTCAGAGAACATCCACTACTGAAAGTAGACAGCTGAGAAAGCTTAGGCAACTGACCAGGATATCTCCTGAATGCCTCCTAGCTGAGGTGTTACAGGATGAGGCCCGCTCTCTACATCCTGAAAGAGAGATTGTATTTCTTGAGCTACTAAGAAACTTGTTGTGATCCTTCTGGAAGAACTTTCCAAAGCATTGTTTTTTGTAAAAACAAACAAACAAAGAAACAAAAAAAACAAAACAAAACCCACAAACAATATTTAATCGCGATTAGAAACAAAAATATAATCTTATCAGTCATATCACCCAAAGAGTGTTTTGGAATTTTGGCCATGTGAATGAAACACATCACATATCCATTTGTTAAAGAGGAAATGCTGAGTATTTTCACATGCTGGGAGGAAAAATAGGGAGAAACAAAGTCCTCTGATATTGACGTCAATACTTTTCCCATATATTAAAACTGATAAATCTTTTGTAAATGTTGCCCGATTGGTCCCTTTTGGCCGCAGTTGTATACAAGCCAAACATGAGCAGATGCTCCGAGATACTGCACAGATGCTGAGGGCCATCTTGGTAGTCTGTGGTGAAAAGAACTTTGAAATACGGGGGACTTCCACATTTATCGTCAGCCCAGATAAGACAACCGGAAGAGCCACATCAGATAACACTGTGGGTGAATTAAAACAATGTTTTATTTGGAGTAGACAGTCTTTGTAGAGATCTGTTTTGACATAAAAAAAAAAAAAGTTTTCTGTATTTACAGACAAATGTTAGTTTTATGGTGAAGCTGAAGTATGCCATATGAAAAATAAACTTAGAAAACTAAATATTTTAGAGCTGTGTAGACATCACTGCTCAGTTTGACACATACATATTTTTGTCTTTTTTCTTATTAACATGCTGGCACAAAAATAGTCTGTCAGATATGCAAATAGAAAGTGAAAGAACCATCTTTGTGGAAGCAAAAATGAAACTTGGGTTCAAAGTTGGATTAGCTGGCATTCAGTATGGCAACTGAAAACAGTATACTTCTTCCCCGGCACAAAAATATCCTTTGCACACATAGCTCACCATTCTGTGTAATAAACCCACAGTGAAAGGTGATTTCCTTCAAATAGAAGAAAATGATTATTCCTCTACTCTTGATTATCCACAGCAGTTACAGTTATTTGAAAGGGCTATTTGTCACCTGATGGAGGAATCCAAACAGCATTAATTGAAGCAGCAACAACAATTATGAATTCCCTCAGCGAATGACGTGGATGCATACCAAAACTTTGTAGTTCAATATTCAGGACATAGAAAATGCCTCTTGACAAAATGTCATATGATGTCACATCAGTTTTCCACATTTGTTCCTATTGTCTAGGATAATATCTCTGTCAGTGTTCTAAAGCCAGCTACCGTCAGAGGATTGGGAAGTGTGAATGTGTCGCATTGCAACGTTACATCGAGGGCATCAAGCGCCACTCACAACGTGAGTCCTAATCAGCTCGCTGAGTTTGTTGATATTATTGTTGAAACATCCGTCACAATGATTGCTTGAACAGCTCCAGCTGCAATGAAACCCTGTCATTTCCTCTATAGGCCCTCCAGGATTACAGCCCTCGCTCCAGAGGCAGAACACTTAGCACGATCAGCTGGTGTTGCCAAGAATGTAATGTGAAGAAAAACCACCAGTAGACTTGTAAAAAAACAACATCACAACAAGCAAGAAAAATCAGCCTTTTCTGGCAATAAAGTTAAAATTTAAAACAAAATAAATAGATAACTACGAAAAGAGCTGCTTTAACATACTGCCACTTGGCATGGCACCAAAAAAATCTTATGAAATGTGCTGTGATATTGTCTTATACTTTTATAAACAGTAGTGACTGAAAGAATGAGATCACGGCTACAAGAGGTGCTAATGAGGTTCTTGCAGAAGGTTGCTGGCTCTCCTTTAGTGACCGGTTGAGGAATTCAGTCTTAGGGAGGGACTCAGTAAGGCTCTCACTCCTCCACATTGAAGGAGGCCAGTTGAGGTGGTTCAGGCATCTGATAGAATGGAGGAGGGCCTGTAGCAGACCCAAGACATGCTGGAGAGATTATATCTCTCAGCTGACCTATGAAGACCTTGGTGTCCCTCGGGATGAGTATCTGAGGGAGGGGGCTCTGGACTTTTCTGCTGCCCCCGTGACTGGGCCCTCCGGATAAGCTCCCAGGGTAACTATAGGTGCATGAGTGGATGGAAAATGTCCAGTCCTCCATTCCTTTAGCATAGTCACAGTGAGATTCTAGATTTATAAAGATAGCAGTTTAGTGACCAAACTTGTAGTTCTAAGTTTCCAAGAGTTTACAGCGTAAACCTAAGTCCTAAGTCAGTTTACTTAACAAAGTAATGTTTTAACGCCAGCACCTACCCAGTTAGATTTTATTGCCTAAATTGAACCAAGTTTTGATGCCTCAACTAACCCAAGTAGTTTTTAGTGCCTGAGCATTGTCTGACACGTTGATATAATGGTGCTTTGGTCTGCTTTTTGTTTTAAAACAACTAAATTACACCTTTTCAGTTGATGTTGCCTCATTATATTGACAGCATTTTTGAGCAGTGTAATATCATCTTTATAGACTGTAACAGATGTAAGAATATGCAGGACGTTCCATTAAGAGGCCACATCTGTTGGTGTTTCTTAGGCGCCATAATTGGCATTTCATTAAAATCTTTGCTACAAAAGTATCAAAAGAAAGGAAGGGTGAGAAAAAAAGAAAATAATATGAAGGGAGGCCAACCATGTACTGCTGGGACACTGGAAGTATTCTACTGGTGAGCAAACTACACTAAAGACCAACTGAAATATCACACTAAATAAGCACAACAAATTATATTGCGCAAAAAAGTGAGCAAACTGTATGGGACTGTACCTGTGACTGCGGACAGCCACCAGACACAGGAGGAGAGGACGAGGTCAAATTAATAGCACAGTGAGCTGTGAACTACTAACATGACTCAAAACAATCCAACTGCATCCCTATGCTGCAAGACTATAACTCATCTTTAACATGCTGATAAGCATCTGCTTGCTAAACAGTCATTATGCAAGAAGAGTGCACTGCTCTGTATCTGTCAGTGCTCTGTGGTTTTAGAACAGGGAGCAGGAGCAGTTTCTCAGCACTATTAACTTTATTACAACAAATAATTACATTTGCAGCTAAGTTATTTTTGTGAGGAAATTAAAGCAAAAAAAAAAAAGTAAACAGTCACAGAGTTTCCTCTCAATCACCGAAATGTCTGTTTATGGCAAGTTCTTCCTGTTTGTTAATTAACATTGTGCGCCGCCTTTTGTAAAGTGATATTTTTAGCACGTCCCAGTGTATAGAGTGATTATACCATATGTAAAGAGTGAGAAACGGCTTCCTATTTTCCCATTGTTTGATGTTTGTCTTGCAAGCTTCCAAGCTTCTGCATAGGAAGGGAAGCAGCACAATCAGTTAACCTGGGGTCTGGTTGAGTTTCTGTGAATGTCCATCATTACTGTATGTGTTTCCAAACATGAAATGGAGGTCAAATGGACAGAAGCTCACACACACTGATATGATTTTTGCTCTTCACAAGTTTTTCATATAATAATTCATTTATTAATTCTTAAACTACTAATTTAGCTTAAGCTATCACACTCAAGCTTTCTATATTAATCTGTAAAACAAATGAGTAAAAACCCGTTTTACCAGCTGATTAGACACATTTTAAATAAAGTAAGTACTTTGAGACTATTGTAAACTACAGCCTTGACTCAGGGCAAGTTGTTACACTCTGTTTACTCCTATGGTTTCTCTGACTTGTTGCATAACAAGTTCGTTCACCATGCAATCTTGAAGATTCATCTTCTCGAAGATGCTGGTCCTTTGTAGTGAATATTGCAGGAGTAGTGAAACCTCCTAAATACTGTGTAGTATAAGTATTATCATTGCTCCTGCAGCTTTTTCTGCAACATATTTGCTTTGAACAAACTGTAATTTGATCTTATTTCTAAGCTATCATAGTTAAATACGCTCTGTATGAGTTAGCTTTTCTAAACATATTGCAAGTATATGCATTAAATGCACAGAGGCTAAAAGGACACTTTTTACTGTTTTTGGCTCAAAGATTCAAACATTTTGGGAAAAGACCTAAAGCTATGTCTTCTTGGTTTAATTCTATAGAACAAAATAATAAACACAAGTTTTTTAAATGCCAAAACACTAAAAGCATTGTTATAAGACAACAATGCTCTCAGTTTGCTGCACATTGTGCATGACATACAGCACTGTGACATAACAGTGCAGAACAGTCTGTGAATGTCTCATCTCTGTTTGGGCTGATGCTAGCTTAGAGAGAGAGCATTCTCATATGTAAGAGAATGTGAACTGCAATTCACTGCGGGTGTCGTTAATAACAACGGTATGTTGAAGGTGCACAAAGCTCCTTTAACAATGTGGCAAGAGTGTTTAAATGTCCTCAGTGTGAAGGGATATTCATAAGACAAACAGACTGCTTCATTCAGACTGAAAAATGTGAAGTCCTGCTCATTTAGTCTAACATGAGGTGTTTGTTTCTGAACCACACAGTAGGAACATTAGCAGCTGGTAATGAAGTAAGCATAGTTTCATAGAGAGAGTAAATGGGAACCTGAGGCCTTCAAACACACATTCATTGTTCCTTACAAATGTGTGAGAAGTGTTGCATAACTGTAATTATCACCTGCATGACATATGAGAATGCGCTGAACAACAGGTTAGTATAGGCTACTAAATGTCTATAAATAACACACTAAGAATTTTAGCACTTTAGCGGTCTTCATCGCCAAGTGTCACATACAAAAGGTCAGTTTATGTTGAGATGTTTGGTGTCAGTAGGACGGGCGTTAGCTTCCTGTTTATTACAGAGAGGCTTCAGAGATAAAATTAAAGAACAAGCTGTGTCAGTGACGCAAACAACTTCTGAGAGCACCTAGCTGTTGTTTGTACCAAGCAATATCCCAGATCAAAGTGAACCTATTCTGCTATTTCATTACTTTCTGTCATGTTTACGCTGTAGCAGCAGTGGGGGAGCATCTTGCACGAGGTCAATGTTTCCGATATTGAGCTCATCACTGGTCTTAGGGCTATATTTGTAGTCCAAGGCACAGAACACGTGATATTCATGTAAATATTGTGACTTTTCAGTGGCACACAGATCAGAGAGTAATTTCAATAATTTTAAAAGGCTGTAATTTAATTTAAAAAGACTTCTAAAAAGGAAATGCAAGGCAGTAAACAAAATAAATAATTTAAAGCAATTCAAAGCACACATTTTTATTCATTTTGTTTTGCTGATTAATTCTGTATAAGTAGAAGTGATGCAGAGGTGCAAAATGAGATAGGCTTGCCTTTTATTTATTATTATTTGTTTGTGACAGGTCTCTAAATTTATTCCCCTTGTCCTTCATTTCCTGTCAAATGAAGGACAAGAGTTGTGATTACATATCAGGCCATGGAAGGTCAGTGTAGTGAGTATTTACCAGGCTACACTGCAATCAGAAAAGTAAATCAAATCACAAACACACTCTACAGGAAAATCTGATATAGATAATGTTTCTGAGAATGCTTTTCAAACATTAGCAATGGGAAAATGTATTCACGGCCCAAAGATGTAAGCATTCTCCCAAAAGGCTTGAAATAGCCGAGCAGAGGTGCTGACTAAACACCACAGGTTGTTTATGTTGCAGCTCTCTTCTCATGCACAAGCTTGTCCAAGCTGAAGAGAGGAAATGCTCTGGGATAAGTGAAGGCATTCCATTGGCTTGAAGTATAATCTCTAAATTCACCTTTATGAGATTCCTGAAAAAAGGCATGATGGAGATTACAGTTTTCCGTGTATCAGAAGTGTTTCAATTCCAAAACTCAGCTTCCTTTATCAGAGTTCAAAGTTTACTTTTATTATCACACAGCTTCATTTTGGGTGTTGTTTAATAGCAAGATTATATTAGTGTTACGTCTCACCTGCCCCTACGTGAATCACAGCCTTATCATGGTGGAGGGGTTTCTATAACCTTGCGATCCCAGGTCCCAGCTCTGTGGTTGAAGGCAATCTGTCCCTGATAAGGTTTCACAAAGGTAATCGGTCCTAAGTGGGATCAAAAGTTTGTCATGCCCACAACCTGCAGGAACCACCATTGGCATTTCATGTGATGTGGATGTACGGTGGTCAGGGACAGAAGTGCTTGCCGTCTGGTTTCCGGTTGCCAAGAGTGGCTTTAGGTACGTGGAACGTCACCTCTCATGAGGAATGAGTCTGAAGTAGTGCATCAGATTTAGAGGTGACTAGATATAGTATGAGTCTCACAACGTTTTAAGCCCAAGAGACAGCCACATTCAATTTTTACTTTTAACTGTCAAAATTTTGACCAATAAGACCGGTATTGAAATGTAGGTAAATAAGAGACCCCTCATGTGCTTCAACTCATTTTGACTATTTGCCTGTCAAACATGTTGATATAAGACCATATGACACATCCAGCAGACCAATGGCTGCTTTTGTTTCTCTACTCCATAGATGTTAAATTGGTGCAGTTTTGCTATTGCAACTGAACTATATGATATTAATACACAAATATTATTATAGAAATTTTTACAAAGCTTTATTTAATATGCCTAGAACCATTCAACATTTCAGACCCCCTGGACTTGAAATATTGAAACATTATGATAAAAAAAGAAAAATAATTTTTTAAGCATTAAGAGCTGCTTTTTAAAGGTCACTGGTACAAAGCTTTCATTCAGCTGTAACAGCAAGTAATAAAGACAGCAAGGATTTTATTACAGGCTCATATGACAGCAGTCACAAAACAGTTAGTGTAAGTCAGTAGAGGCGTCTTTATAAATCTCTGCCCTTTACTCTGAACATGTGAGCAGCAGCCGGAGGAACGCACCCTGTAAGGATGTATTAGATGTCTTATAAATATTTTATTCACACAGGTCTTATTGAGAGTTATGTGGCATGAGTTTAGTAAGCGACGAGGAGGAATGTGCAGTGGTTTAAGTTAGTAAGCTCAACGGAAAACTTGTATAAACTTGTGGATGATTCAGTGGATTTTACCAGAAGCTATTGCAATCCATTGCAATGCAGTTTGCAAGTGCTATTTAACTATAAACCTACATTATTGAAGGTTTTTAGGTGATGCTTTTGGGCAGTGGCGGTGGGCTTTGATTATTTCTGGTAACCAAGATAGGGATGAGACCTCATGCATATAACATGGATCATCTGGCCCAGTCTCATTAAAAATTTAAAATAGCTACAAACATTAATTTCTCTGTGCTCCTTTGACACAAATTGTGACTTTTTGTTTTATAAAGGAAGTGGACTCTGTGTCTGCAGACTGGGTGTTTCTTTAGAAGATGTTGCAACTGTTGCATTTTAGAATTATGTCTGAACAAGTTAAAGCTCCAGCAAACTTCATAGTATGATAACCTGTTTTAGCATGTTTCACCACATGGGCTTCATCAGGGTCTAGGACAGATTATCCAATGGGCATTCTAGGCACTTGCTCAGGGTCCTATCCAGAAAGAAGAAGGGAAAAATCCCTAAAACAAAACTAAACACACTTTTATGCTCCTAAGATTTAGCTCTTGTAGCCAGATATTATTAAAAACATCCTCATTATTATCCCCAACCCTACTGAGACTAATATTCTGTTCAAAGCTTAGCTATTTATTACACAATATTGACAAACGAATGACACAAACAGAAGTGGGCTTACCATGACAGATGAAAACATTTTTTTTTTCACAAAGGAAAAAACATGTTTATTCCTTCTCTAACTAGAAAACACAAATGTGTACTTTTCCCCCCCAAAAAGCTCTCTGAACGTGCAGGTTAATGATTGTTTTTAGGTGCATTATGAGTAAGTGCAACAGAGAGCAGAGGTTCTGGCAAGTGGTACTGACAGGGGGAAAAGAAGGAGGAGATCATCAGGGAGACAGCCAGACAGAGAGACAAGGAGGAGACAATAACAGGTGTGTGCATGTTATTGGTCATCTTGTTGATGCAGGAATGCTTTTAAAAGTGAACATCAGTGAACGCAGTGTGTCGCTGCATCCACAAATGAAGTTCAAACTCTAACATGCAAATAAAATAAAAAGGATCCAGAAACACTGATGCTTTCACATTGACCTCATTTAAGATGAACTGAGACCTCGTGGAAAAAGTTCCCGTGGTCTCACCAATCAGAAAAATCATGGACGCTGCATCCTATGGGCTAAAGAGAAGAGGGATTATCAGCTTGTTATCAGCACACAACTCAAAGCCAGCATCTGTGATGGTATGCAGAGCCTTAATGCAGGTGACAGGGATAACTTTCACATCTGTAAGGGCCCATTAATGTTGAACAATGTATAAAGGCTTTGGAATGACGCATGCTGCTAACCAGATGATTTCTTTATTAGTCATTAAAGTACATTTAATTAAAAAATGGGAGGCTCTGAAGAAAGTAAAGAGGAAAAAAGAAAAGTTTCCAGTGTTTCCAGTACCACAAAGCTGTTCCAGTTTTGTGGTAAAACAGTTGTTTCTTAGGCTGAGAACAGGGGGATGATAGTATGTTTTCAAAATGGCTCTTGAGAGACAAACACACAAATATTGTCACTTTTGAGAGATTGTTGTGGTTATCTTCTCCACTGTTACTTTAGATTGCACATCCGGATTTCTCTGATACGTAATCTCTTGCGCAGTCTGTAGTGAGTCAATTACGCACATAAACATGGCTCTGCTGGCAAACGCACAGTCCCAAACAAAAGTGATGTTTTTGTGCGCACGCCCTGTAGTAAGCATGTCGTGTGGGTTATCAGCGAGTGTGTAAACAGATCGCTGCTTCAGCTCAGTTAACCCAGAAAAATGTTGACATTTAGGATTGGAGTGTGGCAGGTCAAGGCAAGGTCAGCTTTTAAGGAAGACTTTTGGTGTGTGCCACAGACATGTCTCTGTTGAGTGGTGATGATGGTATTTTATCATAACATAAAAAGAGCGGACCTAGAAAATAGAGACGTCTTTCTTTCGGGTGCAAACCCAAGATAGTCTTTAGAAAATGTCATTTCTTTCTTCCTTTTTTAAAATTTTTTTTTTTTTTTAGATATATTAACGTTATGATCTCATGACTTTCCTTTTTTGGCATCATCAAATTACAGTTTTAATCAGCCCAATAAAGGTTTCTATATCGGACACAGTGACCTTATATAACTGCTATTAGTGTCATTACTTCTTTCTGGCAAATTACTTCATTTATTCCAAAGTGCCACATAAATACGTTCAGTTCTAAGTCAAATATGTCAAATATATATCTTCAAAAAGTTTCAAACCAAGTTTACGCTTCATTGTTTGTGAAAAGCAGTGTCAGATGGGCAATAAGGCACATTATGGCTTTAAGCAATCATGATGTTAAGCCTGCCTTCACCATTAAGCTGAGCGAGTAGCTTTGAAAATATATACAGTGGGGTAAATAATTATTTAATTACCTGCTGTGTTTGTAAGTTGGCTCGTGTAATAATTGAACAGTGTAGTTTCATTTTAATTGTGTGCGAGAGAAAATATTAACCATGAATCCAGAAGAAAAAGATTTCCAAGTAATGACCCACCCTGTGTTTTCACACTGTGGCTCATGTGGTGGTGAACATGATTAATGGTGGGTCAACGACCACCTTTAGAAGGTGGTACACCTGGGACTCTCTGCCTTTTGGTTTTAAAACTGAAGAAGCCTCTTTGATAACAGGTGATAAGAGGTGGATGAAGATTCACACAGGAGGAATACAAATGATCTCACAGAGACTGGTGTAGACAGTTCTTTAAGCATTTCTTTCACTTGTCCAGTTTCCTTAATTTTTTAAGGTCACACTGAACACCATGCCAAGATATGCCAAGTTGGTGCAAAAGTACAAACTGTTATTTGCTGCCATTTATTGTAGATTAAACTAAACTAGGAAATGTGAATGAATATGTGTGTGTGCAACAGGCTGGTATTAACAAAGCCTAAACAAAGAAATTTAAAATGGGTTCTTTGCAAAGTTTTCTGTTATGTGTAGACACGACACTGGTTCTACCTTGAGTTAGGTACTGTTTTTACAAGTCAGTGAGTCATGCCTGGAGTCTAAATGAGTGAAAAACCAGCCAATGTCCAAAAAGTAGAACTTTAAACTATAACTGTAAACTTTAAAGCCTGGAGAACAATTGCTCAAGACCATAAAATGACAAGAATGTAAAAGAAAGGTGAAATATAAATGACTGAATAGTGGGTAAAGGCTTTTGCACATACAATAAACTACACATTTCCTGCTGAAGTAAACAGTTAGAAGTGCACAGTCATACACTGTGCAGCTTTGGCTCAGTGTGTCAGGGCTCTGTGTGCAGGCAGGCAGGGATGGGGACCCAAATGCAGGGCTCGTGGAGACAAAATGGCAAATTCAGAAATCTCAGCTTTATTGCTGGCATGAAACAGAAACCAAACCATGAACACTATAAGTGGACCACACACGCAAATCTGAGGGTAAAAAACAACAGAGAGCAAAGGAAAACACAGGGCTTATATACACAGAGAGATAACGAGGGGAACGAGATACAGCAGGAGATCACAGCTGGGAGTAATTGACAAGATGAGACAGGGGAAGCAAAACTGAATACACTGACATAAGACAGAGACCTTCAAAGTAAAACAGGAAACAGAAACAATTCAAAGATGCAGACTAGACACAGAACTAAACTTACACTAAACGCAAGAGCACAAGAACAAAACCTAAGAAATAAACCCTTAACCAGAATAAACTAAAACATAGACTAATAATAATAAACAAAGCACAACAAGAGGTTAAGGATATAACCCATAATACAAAATCAAACCA